>JBCFYV010011164.1:22337826-22351172 GCA_039000515.1 Timema cristinae
CCGAAATATATTATATTTGTGTTTAAAATGTGTGTGTGACTACTTTTACTATAGAAGACAGAAGAAAGGAAGAAGATGTCACCTTTGTGCATTGATTCTTCACACATTTTTTCCTCTTTCCCTAGGTGGGCTTTCTTCATCAAATTTATTCTATCTTAGTAGTTTATTTTTCCTTTTCTTTAGTTTTATCAATTTCCTTTATTATATAATTATTTAGCCATTGGTCCACCTCATTTTTTAAAATTATAGCATATTTAGGTATGTTCCAAAGCAAGCAAGTAGTAAATTGTTTCCTTTCAATCAACACCAAACTTGCCCTTTAAAGCCAAAGAATATACATTATTGTTGATGGGATCAATCAAATAATTAGTAAAGGGAGGGCACATTTAATCAATACAGTCCTTGAGCAGATATCTAAATCGATGATTGTATTTGGTAGGTTGGATGATCTACTGCAAATGAGTGTAGTGGATCTGTCTCACGAAGTGTTGACACTGCGACTGCAACTGGAAGAGCGGACTAGCAGTATTTCTGTGCTACAAGAAGCTCTCACTCAGCAGAGGGAGCTGACTCTTAGGAACACACAAAATACTGACAAGGAGCTTAAAGGAAGGCTTAAAGAACAGAAGCAACATCTGGAGGCTATCATTGGTCGCCATCAGAAGTTCATAGACCAGGTAGTTGTTGTTGTTGTGACACTGAGAAAATTAAGTACTTTTAGGAAAGATGTGGCTCAACCACAGAACGCACATCACCACTTCTGTACTCACACCTTCAGCTTCTAATCCAGAATCTATCGTCCTACATTAACGACACTAATCATTTTCAGGAGCAACTTCACACATTAGCCAAAGCATGCCATCTTGGTCTCACTCGATTCAACATCACTCTAAAGTAATATCTCCAATACCTACTGACTTGGAGCAATAAAAGAATACCTCAACACACACCTTTTAGCACCAGACCCGCCATTGCATTCCTGGTAAACTATCAGATTTAATTTTGAAGAAAAATTACTTCATATATCTGGACCCAATCTACCTGCAAATTAAAGTTACTGCCATGGGAACACGTATGGTCCCCTCATATGCAAACTTGTATAAATGTTCCTGTTCATACAACAGCTCCAACTCTATTGTTGGTTCAGATAAATCAACATCTTCATGATTTGGACCAACACTACTCAACAACTAAAGACCTTCCTGGAATATCTTTACAAATATTCTCTCACATTATGCCGCTGTTCACTACATACCACCCTAGACTTCTCTTGATACTGCAATCCTCCAACACTACACAGAATATCTTCACAGAGTAACAGCCGATATGCGCTGACATAATCTGTTGCATGTATTCCAAGTGTGGTCTCTCTCGGTGGTACTTGTTTTTCACTCCATCCTTCCAACTGATCTTCACCACCAGCACCAGTTTTCCAACGATTTGATCTTCCTTTTCTCCTCCAACATTCCACACATAAGCTTTCATCAAACATTCTTTTCTTTTTTATATATATTACAAATTCCATGCACAGATGTTTTATGTTTTTGTCTTAGATCAGTTAAGATGTTTTATATACAATATTGAAATCAAACTTTTTGTAAATATGTGTTTTTGCTAGCTTTAAAAATACATACATAAAGAATTGTCAGTCCAAGCGTATTGGATAGGTTTCTTTATTTTCACAACATGATGAAATTTTGTTTTACAAGTTATTATGTTTTTTAATTGTAGCTTCATTTTTTAGTATCTTCTGTATTTTGCCAGCAACAACATTTTAAATATTAGTTTCATATTTCAAAATTATTTTACAAATTAATAAATTCCATCATGTAGGAAAAAATATATATGTGTATTATTTGGTGTTTTTTCAATATCTCACTATCAGAGTTAAAAAAGTGCTATTTGCACACCCGTCATTTATGAAGTGAAACAAAATGAGTAGTTTCTTGAGTTGGTGGACAGACAAATTATGTAGTTTGATCGCCAAATCAATATTTTTTTATCAATATTATCTTAATAGTTATTTGATAGTGTTGCTACCTCCAAGGTATTTATCCTTGGATTGGGAATCTGTCAAGCGGCCATTCAGGATCTACCCATGTTTATTGGACTGTACTCTGACAATGTGGTGGTAGTATATGGAAAAAAGAGTATTTTAAATATAAACAACTTAGGATGGTATGCAAGAACAATGCTAAGCACGGCCAAAGTATCAGTCAAGCAGAGTTAAATTCGAAGAAAAGTCTAATTCAATCAGAATCCTTGATAGAACATTTGGCTAACAGTCACATGATTATTTTTTACATAAAGCTATCATGCCCCAGAAGGAAATTAAATTCTTTACATCTACCACCTTCTAAGTTGATGATCTTGCTCATTAAGTTAACAAAACTGATTATAAAAAAATATAGATTTGTTAAAATGGGGAAAAACATGGTTTTCATTGTGGAAAAGAAAATCTATTTATTGGAATACATCAAGACTTATACAATTATAAACCATATTAAGACCAAAGTTGAGACATGACATTAAAGCAAAGAAAAGAGCTTGGGAATAAATATCTAGGAATATTTTACCTTTACTGGTAATTTCTAAAAAGTGGTTTGATCAGTATATAATTTCATAAGCCTTTGATTAAATTTGCTATATTATCGAGATGTGTATTAATTAAGTAGTTGACATCAAAATCTAGATAGTCAATGCTTGCCATGGTCTTTCACTATACCAACATACCTGTTGCTTGATATTAACTGCCTGCCGCACCATCTTGAAGAAATATTATCAAAGAACCAGACTTTTCCGTGATTTCTTTTTAACTAACTTTATTGCATAATTTCTTATAATTGAGCCTTTCAATCATACTAGCAAGCAAACCCACATATATTCTACTTAAGAACGCTGTTTCCCCTTTTATGTTGTGTTCTTAGACCATTTATAAGGAACCAGGTCCTCTGGGGTGGGGGATGTCATACTTGTGTTAAACTATGAATGACCAAACAATGAGCAGTGTGTTTGTTAACCATGTTTTGATTACTTGCAATAAGTGGTTACACACTAATGTTTAAATTACTTAAACATAAACTAGATCAAACAGATGAAAACAATCAAAGATTGTATAGGTTCTTACAGATTAATAATTTATTTAAGTAACTTATTTTATAACTGTCTAAAAGGTTACTTCATATTTTAAAACAAACTGTAAATTTAATTTTGTTTGATTTTCTTTGTTAAGTTATAACATAATCTTTTGAATAAGAGAAACCATCTTAAATGTTTGTTTTTATGTCCCTAGTGATTTCCTGCAAAGGTTTGAAACAAAAACCTCATTAAAACCATTGTGTTATAATTGTAGCTGATAGCAGACAAAAAGGTTCTGAGTGAGAAGTGTGAGTCCCTAGTGCGAGAACTAAAGGGCAGTGAGGACCGCCATGCAACCAACATGAGAGCTATAGAGGAGAGGCATTCCATCGAGCTGCACCAAGCCAAGGAGATGCATGCTGCAGCCGAGAAACTGCGCCGAGAAAGATGGATAGACTCAAAGACCCAGAAGATCAAGGTATCAGAACAACACTATTAGAGACAGTACCTGTTTTATTTGCAATAGTCAGCTTTGATATCTGAGTTACATTTGATTTAGTTTAGGTTTGAAATTACATGCAACCAAAATTACCCAGCATGTTCAACATTTAATGTTTGGCTGTGTCTCGTTATATCCCAAGACAACTCTTGTTAGTAATTGTTTCGTAGGGGTCTAAGAAAAAGGGGGATATTGTTGGTCAGTTGTTTCAAGAAATTTGCTTACTAAGTATTGATTACCCCTCAACTGCCATTTCAACCATTTATTTATTCTATTAATTCCCAGTGAAATAAGTTTTAAGCCTGGGAAGAAAACGCAAACTTGCCCTTTGCAGATAAATTAAAAAACAAAATTATATAGGTGTGTGTGTGTATGTATATATATATATGTGTATGTGTATATATATATATATATATATATATATATATATATATATATATATATATATATATATATATATATTATAGAGAGAGAGAGAGAGAGAGAGAGAGAGAGAGAGAGAGAGATGCTCTATTGTCCTTATATAATCTGACTTACGACACAAAAACTTAGGTTTGAGATCATTTCTTGCCATGAGGCCATGCAACTTCCTAGCCCTGCGTCTAGCAATCAATAGTAGACAAGGATATATAAAAGATTGTTTAGTGTTCAAGAGGTTTGAATATACAATACATGACAGGTTACAAGCTACGTGGTTATTTTCATCTGTTTCACTAAAGTAACAATATGTGGTAATTGTCCCCTTAGCAAGACTTGAGGACTATGACTATGAGAATTTATGACAGCAAAGCTTTTTTAAGTAGATATAATACAGAGAGTTAAATAGCAGCTTATTAACATGGTACATGAGCAACTAGTCACATGATAGACTATTACAGCATTCGAGAGGCCTAATCCTAACTGGGAAAGCCTTAAGAGTAAACTTAACAGGGAATGGCACTCGCATAGAGAGACATAAATAAACAAACTAGAGCAGTGGAAAGCTCTGGGATACATATAACAGCTGTTGCCAGTATAAAGCTAGAAGGGCGATAAGCGCTCTTGTAATGTCAGGGAACAACTCCACAGCATAATTAATAAAGAGGCAATGCAAATGTAAACAAGAATAATAGGAAAATAGAGCTAGGCCATATTTTGAGCTGGTATAAAAGACCTCAACTGCCGCTCAGAACAGCCTTAAATCCCTGTGTATCTATGTTCATACATAGATAGAATCAAGAACAAGCTACAATGTCCTAAAGAGCGCCATGTAGCTTTTAGGAGCTTGTAGCGCCATTTTACACTTCAGTGATTAGAAAGTAACAAATTAGTCACCTTGGTGTGATTATTGATGAAAATCTTAATTGGACAAATCAGGTAACCTGGATTTGCAAGAAAGTGTATGCTTGCTTACGTTCACTGAGAAAACTAAAGAATTTTCTCCCAGAAAATGTATGAATTATCCTTGTCCAGAGCTTAATAATGCCACACTTTGACTACTGCAACGTAGTATACATTGACTTAAGAGACGATCTAGTACAACGACTACAAAACATATGTGTTCGATACGTTTTTAACTTAAAACGGCATGACCATCTTTCTAAGTATTTTAATAAACTGGGTTGGTTAAGAATAAATCAAAGGCGAAGGCTACATTTATTAGTATTGCTTCACAAAATATTATCAACATCTCAGCCTTAATACCTCTCCTCACGGTTCCTATTTCTGAAAGATAAACACAGCCGAGCTACTAGATCAGAATCCACTCTACAGATGTCTAGTCCCATACATAGATAACAAATATATGCTTGTTCTTTTACTGTCCGGGCATCACAGGTTTGGAACAAACTAGATAACTCTACTCGTCATCTAACATCTAGACTCCCTTTCAAGTGTTCAGTTAAGCAAACTATCTTGTTTAATAAGCTAAACTGAATTCTTGAAACTACTTGAGCTTTGAATGAGTGTGCGAATGGTTTTCTACTTATTTGAATATTCCTTTATTAAATTGTATTTCAATAAATGTAATAGTGTATGTTGTATTCATCACTTGTTAAGTGGAAGAGAAGGCTAACTAACGCCTTAACTTTGCCATATAAATAAAGGCTATTATCATTATTATTATCATCAATCAATCATCATCATAATTAGCATTATCAGATTATTAATATTATTATCATCATTATTTTATTATTATTATCATTATTTTATTATTATCATCATCATCATTATTATTATTATTATTATTCAAGATGACCAAGATTAAGGCTCTTTAAAAGGTTGTGTTACTTTTGCAAAGAAAATCAACCCAAATATTGTATGTAAGCATCGTTTTCTCTAGTTCTAAACAATTACCGAAATCATTTAAACCTAACTAACTTGTGAATATGGTAAATTACATTAAGTCAAGACCTTTAAAAGCAAGCATTTTTTTAAAAAAAACTTAGCATATTTATGGAACCGCAGTATGAATCTGCTTTTACACACATGGATCCAGGGGCAAAGTACTATGCCAAATATTTAAGAACTTAAGAATGAATAGGCCTATATACATTAGAGATGGGTCGAATTCACTATTTCTTGAATCCAAATCTATATTTTATTTTCAAATCTCTAATCCAAATCCTAGTAAATTGTTAGAAATTATAATGATTTATAAATAGACCTACATTACAAAATATAGGTCTAGGCTGTAAATTAAGATGTATTTCAATTATGCTTTGAGTTTTAAATTAATTTAATCAACCCCAACCACCCCTCGCAAAATACTGGTTAAAATCTGGCCAAATTAATCATTTAGTTATTTTTAAAAGTGTTGATAGAATGAGTTAAGTTTCTAATAAAAGATGTGAAATAAACAAACAGATTAGGCCTAGTTAACTTTGTGATCAACTTTAATCATCATTGAAGGAGCTAATTACAGCAAATGTGCAAGTGAGAGAAGAATTATGGAAGGATAGGGGAAGATAGAGGCATTTTTTAAACTTGAATTAAAGTTTTTTCTCATTTTACACAACGAGTTCAAACGAAATTTACAAAATAATAAACTTCATTAAGACTCTAGCCATTAACTTAGACAATATTAACATACAAAATGATAAAGCTATGCTTATCGTATTGCCTTCATGCGATGATTAACAAAGTAAATTTTTCTTTACTTGTGTGAAATGCCCGAAAATAAACAATCCATTGACGTACCCACCTCAGACTTATCAATATCCTCCCTTCTCTGTCAAAAATTATCAAAAGAGTGGTACATAAGCAGAAGACCGAATGAATACCTGTAAAAAAGCATTGTACAACTACTGCTCTTCTTAATGTAACCAATGAAATTTAAAAAGCCATGGGCAGTTCAAAACTAGGTATGCTGTTATTTCTAAATTTTTCAAAGGCATTTGATACAGCAAATCATGATATATTTTTGTGTAAGCTATGACAACAATACATGTTCTCGAATAGTATTGTACTATCTTTCCGCAACTATTTACTTGAATGGTAGCAAAAGTTACGGTCATAATGGAAGTATCTTTATCCTTGAAACCGGTAACTGCAGTACACTAGGTCTTATATTCTCACTATACGTATTTTCACTGCCTAAATGTTTTAAATCTTTCTTATCATCAGTATATGAATGATTCTCAACTTTTCCTTTAATTTGCACAGTAATATTTAGAAAATAGTGAAAAGTATAAATGATGAATTAAACATTTTGTCGGATTGGTGCAATGTATACTGCAATGTATTGCTACATGTTGAGAGGTGTATACTCTTATTATTATTATTATTTATTATTATTATTTTATTATTATTTATTTATATTATTAGACGGTTAACGGTAATACAGGTAATTCTTCTTAAAATAATATGTGTTGATCCAAACAAACATATTGAAGTGTGTCATTACCCACTGCAAAGAACTATAACAACTTAATCTCACCTGGGGGAAACATGTCTCATCTTATGCACTGACATCATATTACTATCTATAAATTCAAACACATACTAACAAATGACATGTTTGATGTGTGCAGTAGAATACATGTCATTTTGAGTATATTCACAATTTTCTGACACTAAAAAAATAAAATTAATGCTCATAATAAAACAAATTACCATATTGGGAGTATTGTTTTTTTTGTTTCAATTATTTTATTTTGTTTTAATCCTGTGTTGTGTGTTTTGACAGGAAATGACAGTTAAAGGTTTAGAGCCGGAGCTGCAGAGGATGAACACCAGGCACCAGCAGGAGCTGTCGGAACTGAGAACTCTTCACAAGCAGGAACTAGAAGAAATAGAGATGAGGGCAACACGACGAGCCACAGCGCAGTTGGAGCAACTCACTGCCGAGAGAGAAGAGGTGTTGACCAGAGAAAGGAATTCTCTCAAACAGAGGTACACTTTGTTAGCATGGACAAATATTACTCTTTTATATATATAAAAATAAATAAAAGATAGAATTTTGTCATTAAATGTTTGTAAGTAAAATATATTTCCAAGTAGAATTATTATTAAAAAACTTAAATTAAAATGGTTTAGAAAACTTTGGAATAAAATTCTTCCTTTTTATCTTTAAATGTCTTCCTTTGGTCCCAATATAGCTGTCATATTGGTAGTTTTAAACAATTATTGTACTTTTTTGCCACCAATGGTCCCAATATAGCTGTCATATTGGTAGTTTTAAACAATTATTGTACTTTTTTGCCACCAATAACTAATATTGGTTTAATAAATGTTATTAATTCGCATTTAAATAAAAAAATTGATCAATACTCACATTTAAAAGCTCAACCAAACAAATATTCACTTTAATTTAACTTTGCATATGCACTAACATTTAAAATTTCTACACTGGACTTAATATAATATGTTTTGAAAGTAATCTTAATGTGCCAAGTAAAAGTTTGTAAATCGATGTCTCATGAAATTTCAATGTCTACTAATAATTAGTTGACCTTTGTATTTCACTAAACTATAAATAACACAGTTAACACAAAACAACATAAACCTTTGTTTGGTCAGGTTTGAGAAGCAGTTGTGCGAAGAAGAATCTCGCTACCAAGAGGAGCGAAGGAGACTACTTGCAGATGTGCAGAGGGAGAAAGACAGGTTATCAGAGGAGATGGAGCGAGTCAAACAGGAGGGGGAAGAGGCCAAAAAGAATCTGGTCAGAGACAGCCAGAGAAACCTGGAGAGAGTCAAGTCAGAGTTTAAGGAAGCACTAGATGCAGCCAATAGGAGACACCAGGTACACAAAGGGAGGGAAAATGTACACATATCCTCTTTCTTTTACATATTTTCTAACACCACACTTCACAAACTTGAGAAGAAAAAAATCATGTATTTGAATAATTCCACCTTTTTAAAATCTATCAAATAATAAGAAACAAACTATAACATTCAACATAGATTTAGCACTATTTTTACAAATCTATACAACTTTCATTGTTTTGAATTAAAATGGTGGATTTATAAGGCTACCTTTTGTATTAAACACAGTTTGCATTATTGTTGCTTTATGTTATCATAAAATCAACCTTTCTTTGTTTATTATGAGGTAGGAGAGAAAATAAAGAAACATACCAAAATAAATTTCAGATGCTCTAATTGCAGATATTTTGAATTTTTAAGGTGGTAAGGGCTACCTGGCTGAAAAATATCACCTTCCTAGGTCTATTAATATTTGAGAGTATTTTGACTCTGTTTCTCTGGAAATTCCTCCATTTAGGAATTTTTCTGTCACCAAATATTTCTGCACCCTTTTGGGGAGGCCACCTATTTGCGGGGAAAGTTCACCTTATTAGGTCTTTTGACGATAAGGCAAGAAAGAAAATTAAGGTTGTGGAAGCCAAGAAATGAATAGAAATGAAAGCTCTACCTAAGAAAGTTACTTAATGCCCAAGGATGAGTTTCAAAGTGTAGAGGGATAATGGGAAAGATTTAAGAACAGTTTGGTGGGTGCTACAGAGGAGGTACGTGGCAGGGGTGCAGAATATGTTCATAGCCTCAATATTTCCCCAGAACATAACACATTCTTAAACAAATATCCCCAAAAACTAGGGGTCTGCAACTAGCGCGTTAGCCAACCACACCACCAAGGCGGGTCACTATAATAAAAACAATATAAAGATTGAAAATGTTAAAGATGAATAAAGATGTGTTTTAGTCTCAGCAATAATGTTGCTTCAATAGTAAAAGAAATGATCCCAGAAAAGGGTATCTTCTGGCACTCATAAAACATCAACTTGCAAATAACTGTGCACTGAAACTAAAGAGTAACCAGAATCATATATCTTAAGAGTTATACCTTCGTTAATAAGTTGATCATTAATAAAGTATTAAGATTTCTCCTTAGATTCAAACAAGACTTATTTCAATAGTGCATTAAATTCATTAGAGAGTAGCTTTTGTGGGTGTGCTTAGAGTAAGGTATCTGGAGTAAAAAGATTTTAACTTATCTCGTGCCTTTATTTTATAGTTATATATTGTGCTTTAAAATACTGTCATACATTGAAATACCTCCCTGTACTTTCTGTAAGCACAAATTTAACAACAAAAGGACTAGGTTGGGTCGATTTATTTGAATCTACTCGATGACTTCTCTCACTCTTGTCCAAGCCTTTGTTTGCAATATTCCGTTTGCTATGATTGTGCCCAACACTAAAAAATCTATGTTTTCCCCTGCTTGCTAAGAGATTACAAAAACATGAACACTGCCTTTCGTATTGTTCTAGATCATCTTTAGCTGTATAATTTCCCGTTTCAAGCTATTAAACTCCTTATCACACATCTTTAACCATGCTGGTGAAATTCTTGTTTGATTCATTATAGAATTGAAAAGTGGATTAATTTATTTCTTACATAATTTAGTGTAGATTTAGAGGCTACAAAAAGAAAAAATCTGGAAAAGTATGGAACTTTTTGATGTTGGTGAAACAGGGAAATGTCAGGGAATTTAAATACTCGAGTAATTATGCGTCTAAATATTTAAACAAAAGTGAGTGATTTGGTTTCTTGATGTTAAAAAACATGCATTCCCTACAATGTATCAACCCGAATAAAAAGCCTCCCCTGAATATAGGCCATATTCTAAAAACACATTCACTTTGAAAGGTAAAAAATGTGTATGCACTTTGAAAGTAATCAAATACACCCATTTCCAGCTTTTTTAATATTCATAGCTTATTTGCATGTCTTAAGCCGATCTTATGACTACCAGATAAATATGGCTATTGGGAGGTTAAAGTTATCTACCAGATAAAAGTTATCAGCTACTTTAATGTTTTACATGTCCTATGAACTGAATTTATCTGCCAGATAGCTATCTGTAGGATAAATATATTTGTATTCAGAACATGCAAGGTTGATACTGTTTTTACTGGTGCGTGCAAGCGTATAAGCCCTGCTGATAGTGTTACATGTTAGCGAGTGCTGACAATGCTCAACATTTATTTAATAATGGCGGCTAAACGAGTGCAAGGAAACAGATGGTATTCTACACTTAGTTAACAAATACATCAATTTGTTATCCCAATAAAATAACAGTAACCGACAGACTGTTACAAAGAGTATTTAAATACATATATGAAAAGTAGCAGCTATAAAAGGTTTGACTATCTCATTCCATCAGCCATTTTAACTTTAAATTAAATCATTATTATTGGATACATTTATATATATATAAAATATACATATTATTGATACATCTATTTTAAATAAGGTCACTCATCATTGTACCCCCAAGCCCTGAGTCTGTAAACTTGGCATAAAGATTCCTTTCAAGCCCTAGACTAGAGATAAGCACTCCAAATAACCATAAAAGACTAAATATTTTAAATGGAGAAAATAGTGATGAAGGGGGGGAGGGGTAAGTAGAAACAAGAAAAAACTTTTTATGTGAGACATATTATTCAAATTTGCCAGGAATGTAGCAGGACCATTCCAATAAATAGAAATATTAAATATTTACTATAAATGGGGCTGTTAAAATGGAGGGTTTCAGAATTCTCAAATCTAAAATAATATAAACAATTAGTTTTCATTATGGTGGAATATTGAAAATTGTCAGGTGGATATAAGAACCATCCTAAACCACTATTAAGGCTTGATCATTCCTATTTATTTAATTCGTGCACACTTGGCCCATATTATGTGAGAGGTACATGGAATTAAATAAAATAGTAGTTTTGTAATATAAGTGTTGTATATTTTAATATAAAATCGTTTGACTGATGAGACAACCGCACACAGACTGTGTACATAGTAAACATTTGTGAACGTTTCAACAAAACAAAGGTGGGGCAACCAAAAGTGTCACCACTAGTCTTCCTGGAAGTAATTAAATCAAATATGACTATATTGCCATTTACACAAAATTGTTTGTTTCTTATAGCATTTCATATATGCACAATTTTTTAAATAAAATATATTGGAATTTCAAAACTATAGTCCAGTAGACACCCTGTATATTATTATTATATAACAAAACTTTTAGTTTTTCTTTCTATCTATTTAATACAAGGGCTGCCATTTATACAATGATATATAACTAAAAACAAGCATCAGTTCATCCTCTTGAGCTGAAGAAGCTATTTGTGGCAGTGAAAGATTGTCCTTATAAATGTATTTGTGTGTTTTTTAGTGTTTATCTAAACAATTTATACTCCATTATCACTAAGGTAATTTTGACCAAAATTACTAATTATCATTTATTTTACTTCTGACAAAACGAAACAAATGCCAGCACAGTATCTTTTCGAGATTATTTTGTTTGGTAATAAAAAATGTAATTTACATCTCATTATAAAGCTAGTATCTATAAAGTTTATAAATACAATAATATGATAATTTTCCCTGGTATACTTGCATTACAGAATGAACTAAAGTTGGCAAAGGAAACATATGACGCAGATCAAGAGGCCTGGATGTACAACTATAAGAAACATCAAACTGCAGCTCTAATAGAGAAAGAGACAGAGCTACGGGAGCAGATGAAGAGAGAGCGAGATAGAGAGATAGAGCTGGTCATTGAGAGGCTTGAAACAGAGGCTGTCAAGTTCAGGACAGAGTTGGAACAGG
The DNA here is from genome assembly GCA_039000515.1 of Timema cristinae. Taxonomy (NCBI): domain Eukaryota; kingdom Metazoa; phylum Arthropoda; class Insecta; order Phasmatodea; family Timematidae; genus Timema; species Timema cristinae. The sequence goes on from JBCFYV010011164.1 coordinate 22,350,458, forward strand.
CGGCTGATAACAGACTCGGGTTAGAACCAGTGCTTTGACTTAAGTATCAAAATATTCCATCTTGGTAAACAGTTTGTTCTTGAAAATTTTGGTCAACCTGAAACACAAATAAGATTATTTCATATTTATTTACTGCTAGACAAACATATTACATATATACATTATAATACAACTACAATGTGCATTCAAGTCATGAATAAATGATGAAATTAAGTTTTGAAATATATTCTTTGAAATGATTGTGTGTAAAGAGATTTAAGACTGGTCAGTTATTTATTCAGGCACTTGACTAGTGAACTCTAGCCATACTTTGTCCGGAAGTCTGTTTGGTAGGCTTGTCCTATGATGTTAGCTAAACCGGTAATAATCATCATAATAGCTTTAAAAATTCTGAAATTTTTTCGAATCGTCATGTTTCAAACATCCCTAATAATTAATTTAAGAAAGTCGAGTATTTAAAAAGACTATCTGACATCTTAGCTCACTCTGGGTATGCAAATATATCAGCACGTGCCTGGACATCTGGAAAGAATTGAAAGCACTCTGCATCTTGAAGCATGGCAAGTCAAAAAAGAGTGTGTGTCCCAACTGATGCTAGTTAATGACTTACCTTTAAACGAAATGATTGCACCATTACTGTACCTACCTTTATACACTGGAATATTATCCCAATCACAATAATGAACATTTCCCTTGTTTACTTCTTGTAAGGGCC
>JBCFYV010011164.1:22351272-22378741 GCA_039000515.1 Timema cristinae
TTTAGGAAAAACCACCCTAAATACACCCGGCCAAATTCAAACTAAATATCCTCATCATCGGTAGTTTAGTCTATTTCGAGAGTAGTGCCTTAGACCACGCAGCCACAGAAGCAGGTTTTTAATAATATTATAGCTTTAACAAGTCTTACCATATTAGTTTGGAAATTTATATATTTTAAATCTAAGATTATTCTGAAGGGTAATTTTAAAAGTTCCCGTCCCGAAATAAAAAAGTAATTCTCTTTCATCCCTACAACACACTTTATTCACTTCAATATCAGAGAGCTGTACTTTTTTTTTCCGTAATATCAATACTGTCACCATTTTGCATATTGTGTTGTGGGAGATATTTGATCAATGCTGCCTTACGAGTAGGCCCCGTTGATAAGTAGATTGATTCTAACTTGACTCATACGTCACGTGATGTAGTGCATCCTCAAATCTGTTTTAATTCAGACTGGTCGATGGACAACAGAATCGAATCCATTTTCGCCAATCACTTTGGGTTGTAATATTTCTCTTAAAACATATCCCCAGGTTTAATTTTTTATTAGTAAAGCTTCGGTTTGTCTTTTCCACATGTCATAGTTGTCATGGAACAACATCTAGAGTCTGTCCAATGTCTCATGTTCATGTGCACCTTTTTGTTAGTCTAATGAATCATTCGAATTGTGCATCTTTTGATTTATAACTTTTCATTTATTCAAAATATTGTTTCGTTTCTGAATGTGTAACTCGCATAATCTAGGCCCATAACCTGCAGAGCAGAGTAGTGATCAAATCACACAACATACAATAATTAGTATTCTTGACACGATTTATTTTGTGATCGGTACAGCGTTTGGCTGGAACATGACTAACTGTTCATGGGTTGAAAAAATGTTAAGACCAAGGTCAGGCCTCATCTGCCGGCGCTATAGGGAACTACAGTTAATGTAAACAAACCAAAGCGTTTTGGCTGTAATAATTGAACTCCAATAATTATAAATATATATATCACATAAAATAAACATACACAATAGATAATTTAAATGGTATGTATAAAATATTTTATGAGGGCCTATTATAAATATATAATCAATACAATATAAAAAAAAAATTTATCAAACCAAACCATTTGAATACTGCAAATTGCATTAAAAGACTTAATCCCTCCACCATTACCCCTCCCGACGGTGAAGAAATAGATTATGGAATTATAGCCTTCTCTAACCTTGTCCTTGGGTGTAGATATGCAAACTGCTTGACAATCATGTATGAAGTATAGCATACCGCAAGGGCTGAGCCAGCCACTCATTCCCCATATGCCTTTCTAAATCTTACTCAAACTTGTCCTTTTCTTCTGCTGGGCATCCCATTTGTGGAACATACACTTGTCCACCTTTTTCCTCCATCCGTTATTGCCATCTTTATTAGCCTGTCATCTGTCCCTACCACCTCCACCTCTCTCACTACAGAGCCAACTTCGTCTCTCCTCCTTTAATTGTTTCTCGTCCAATGCAGAATGAGGCCATTCCTTACTTGCCTCTCTATTTCTTACTAAGAAAACATAATATGATAATATAAATTATATCTCAGTTTTCATTGTTACTATTAGAATTATATTTTAAAATTTTGTTTTTAGGTAGGATTTATGGATACGACAAGAGGCCAACATGCAAATAATATAACACCACATTTTCACTTTCCGTTGGGTTTTTTTAAATGTAATTATTGCTCACCATCATCTAAAATGCATTTAATTATTGTTGTGTATATTTTCTGTGCAATGTTTGTGTTATCCTAGCATGTGTCTTGGTTTGTTCCCAGTAACCAAAGGTAAGGTTGAGGAAGGGCGCAGTTCGCCATATATGTACCACGTCATCTCTTCCACACCCTAGTGGTCCCGGGATATTTTTAAAAACTCATTATTTTTCTCTATCAACTCAGTGACAATTTTTTCATAGCAGAGGAATAAATTATCTCAAAAGTAACTAGAAGTTACCCAGTATAAATCTTTACATTTACTGTTTGTCATTTTTAGTTGAATAATTTAGTTAGTTTATTATTTTATTTCATTTAGTGATTTTATTTATCCCTATAGTTTGAGTCCTCAGCTACTTATATCACACAAACTCCCACATTTATATTTATGTTAAACTCTTCACTATGCTGTAATTTAATCAACAAATCACATTTAAATGGTCTATAAATATTATATACACATAATACAATTCTGAAGGTCTGTCTGTATATTTGATTTTCTGTTGTTTGTTGTTTGTTGTTTGTTGCCTGTAAACTCTTATTTAAAGTACTCATCCATGGTGTCTACCATCCGGGAAAATTAGGAAAAACTGGAATTAGCCAGAAATTTGAAGTGGGAATAAGTCAGGAATTTGGTAAATTAAATAAAACTGGAAAAATCTTATTTCACCCAAAATATGAAATATAATAATCAGTAAATTACAATGTGATTCAAACTGTCTTTTTTGTTCTGTAGAGGTTTAATATATTTTATAATTTTTATAATTCCTAGTAGATTGTGTTAATACAAATGAAAAAAACTGTTTTTTACATTTTTAAACTTACTATTATCCATAAAAAAAACTGTGGTTGGTTTGGGGGGATAGAAGGGTGTGACAGATTTTTGAGACGGGAATTTTAGGAAATGATCAAGGGAAATCAGGGAAAGAGTCTGGAATGTCATTGGTCAAGTTGAGTAGACACCATGTCATCATATCAAGACAGGACTTCTTCTTTTGTACTCCTTATTTTTCTGGGAACAAGGTAAGCTATAATCTGTTCATGGTAGGTCTTTACCTGGATGACAGTTCAAAAATCATATGTTTAGGTTTTAGGTTACCAACACTGGTAAAATACCACTGTTTTATTATAAATGTTGATTTTGAATAACATGTTATATTTTACATTTAAAATAACCTAAACTTAAGTTTTCTCACATTATTTCATTACTTTTAATCATTTCTTTTTATCCAATCCAAAAAAAATATTTTTAACATATATTAAAAGTCCTTATTCTTCGTTTTGGAATGTTATCTACTCTGTGTAATATAGTGCGTGCATTATTACCTTTTAATACAGGCATCATATTTACTTGGTAAAGATAAAATACGTGTAATTTATTTTATACATAATTAATCATTTTATTATTATTTTATTGTTTTTATAAATATTTAACTGAATAAAATATCATCAATCACATGGTTAATATTCGTTGGTCACCATTTTGAAGCCATATTTGTTAGACCTTTTGTGAAAGTACTCCGAATAATAATTATTTTAACTGTAATAAGAGAATAAATAAGCTTTGTGGACGACCTCAAATATATATTAAAACTTTGTTTAGTTTAAATATATTTCATAGAATTTTTAACTTTAAATTCAGTCTTTAGTTTGTTAGGGTCTAGCCTTACTCTAACTTATAATAATTTATAACTTTAATTTCAATTATCTTTTATTTTAATTATTGGGCTTCTCTATTAACGTAAAATAACTTAATCCTAGTTTATTTTACTAATTATTTTAAGAATAACTCTCTGTATACAGAAAATAATCTCAAAAAATTTTGTAGGGGGATTTTTTATTTGTGAATAGTTTTTTGTTTTTTTTTCTGAAAATGAGTTCCCAGGAGAAAAAAAAAGAAGTTACAGATCACCAAAGACAACTGGATATCATCAACTGTGGAAGAGGACTCAAATCAATATTGACCGTGGCCTGATCGAAGGGGGGATATAGGGCAGTTAATTGCAGATCTTTTAGGACTCTCGAAACCTACTGTATTGAAGTGAGTAGAGAACTAATATTAAAATTTTAGAATTAATAATGCATATTTTTTACTAGCATCCCAATTGGTTTATTTAATCACATAAAGGGTTCCACATTCCATGGATTTGCTATTAGTTCCTATTTTCTTCAATAGATATAGTGTTCTGTAAATTTAAATCCTGAATAAAACAAATGTTTTGACTGAATTAGTGGAAGATATGATAATAGGCAGTGATATTTTTTCATTAATTTCATATCATAACCTAAATAAACTAAGACTGTATCCAATGAGTCTACTTCTGCGCTGTCGACCCTTGACGTTCACATAATTGTATTGGCAATCACGTAATCAAGTGTAGATCCACCCAAATAGTCAGGAAGTTTGCTGATGCATCCCTCACACACCCTTGATGCGGAGTTTGACTGGCAATTGTTTATTTTTTCGTCTGCTTGAGTTCACAGGGTAATGTGATCTGTGATAACTGGCTAATAGATGGCATTTAAAATAGTTTCTAAGCTCATCCAAATAGTTTGTTGCAGTATTCGATCTCAAATGTGCAATAAGTGTACATTCATCAAGTTTGCATCAAATCAAGTGTACTTGACTAATCGGATACAGCCCTAGGTATACATTTTAATAGGCAATGATATTTTCGTGGAACGTGTGTTTGAAGTGAATTTGCATTGCTGTATATTAAAACCCATATAATAATAAAAGTGTAGCATAGCGCGTTTGGAATTGTTTGATTAGGTTAGGTTTACATATATTCTTGAAAACTGGTTTTTAAATTCTGTGTTTGAGTGTTGGGGCATATGTTTTTTATTTACATTTTTAGGTGAAACTGTTTTTGTTTTTTTTAATTTCATTATTTGTAACGTGAAACCCCAATAATAATGTAAAGTGGGTAGCTTTGAAATTAATTTACTTCCACAATGTTGTTATAATGTTGATTTATCAATAAGTAACACATTCCACTGTATATAATTTTATTGGAAGAACAATCCAGAGGAAGTGGCGACTCCTCAAAAGAAGAGAAAAAAAGAAACCTACTTCAAGAGTTTCGGTTGAAGCAATCGACGACTTCGACCGAGGTGTAGTTCATAGAGCAATATACAGTATGTATGATAGAAGTAAGTTTAATTTATCTATAGGTTATATTTTTTAAACCTGTTCACAACAAAGTTTGCACAGCACCAAACCAATCATTCTAAGCCTATACACAAACACTATTTTAATCATAGCACAGCCAATTAATTTTTAAAGCATGTAATGAAACTCACCAATATGTCACTGAATGAATTTTGCAACTTTTAATTTATGTATTTTTCGAAAAAATGATATTACACATTTTATAGGCCTATAGACATAAACACTCTAAACCGTGTCAAATCAACAACAGTAAAAACCTCACTCTTGTTCTTGTTGTGATAAATACAACATGTAATATGGTTGTAATGAATGCCTAATTTTTTGCCTGGGGTATTTAAATTAAAAATATAAAAGTATGAGTGGACTGCATTTTTTTTTCTCACAATAACTTGCCCCGCATTGAGGGAAAGGTCGATGTTGTTCCTTCATAAACTTATAAAAATAAAATATTTATCCTATGTTTTTGCCCAAGTGCAAATACATAAAATCATGCTTGTAATTTATTGGTGCTTATTTGCAGATGAACATGTGACATTTGATACCCTTTTGGACGTTCTTCGTGCGAATCCAGGCCCAGACACAGCAAATATATTCGGAGGAGGAAGAACAACGCTCTACAAGCTACTTCATGAAATTGGATTCTCCTGGTTTAAGACGAACGGAAGAAAAGTGCTGATGGAAGATGTCAACGTTGCGACCAAGAGAATAGCATTTTTGAGGGAATACAGGAAGCTTGCGGCAGAAAACATAATTTCATATTCCTTGATGAAACATTGAATTTTTTCCAAGGGTGAGTTTAAAAAAAAAAATAGATTGCCAGTATAGCATTAGTGAAATCAAATATAAGCACAGGCCTGTTTAAAGGAAGGTTGCTTGCGTAAAAAACCTAATAAATGAGTATAAGTTTAAATAACCTCTTTCATCAAACAATGTTTCCAACCTGACTATGCTTCTCTTTTGCGAAATGCCACCATCTGACCATCTTTAAACTTTTATTGAGTTTGATTTAAAATTTGTTAGATGGTTTATCAGTTGACTGGAAAGACATTTAATGTTAATGAGGAATAACACCATTCCCAGCATTTAAATAAACACTGATATTGTTATTTAGAAAACCAATTGTAAATTTTACTTTAAAAATATATAATATTTAAATAAATTAAACCTTCATTTTATGTTTAATATAAATACATTGTCAAATTCAAATAGTTTCATATCTATATAAATTATAGACATAGTCCTGAATAGTTGGCAAGATGGTACTAAGAAGACCTGCAAGAGACGTTCACCCGGTTATGGGAAGAGGTTCATCGTTCTACATGCTGGCGGCAGGGAGGGTTTCGTGGAAGGAGCGAGCCTTTTGTTTGCATCAGGGAAGTCAACTGGAGATTACCATGGGGAGATGAATGGCGACAACTTCGAGATGTGGATGAAATAACAACTGCTTCCCTCTCTTGAAGAAACTTTTGTCATTGTAATGGATAATGCTCCTTATCATTCAGTTCAGTGTGTCATAAAACTATTAACTTATTTTTAATACACCCTAATTAAATATTTATACATATATATTTACATGTTGTCACTTATCCTCAATTAAATATGCAGTTTTAATAACCCCCTTCAACACCCACAAATACATTTATTAAAGACATCATAATTTATTTGTTATTGCCTTAACTATATAGTTACAGGTGGAGAAACTACCCACAAAGAGTTGGAGGAAAGTCAAATATGCTGCATGGCTCATGAAGCACGACATCAAGTTCAACCCCTCAGCGATGAAAATGGAGCTGATGAGCAAAGCTTTAGCCCACAAACCAGAAAAAAGGGTAGGCCTAAGTATGTTATAAAATGCTTAGGCTGCTTTAACTATAAAAATTGATAGCAATAATCAGGTTTTTAATTAGAGTTGATGTTCCTCCACCGGTTTATTAAATATTTAATTCAATTTAAGGAAAACATTTTTGTTGAGCCCCTATTTTTTATTGATTGCATTATATTTTATATATATCTTTAACTATGAGATTTACTTAATCAAAGATTATCAGTTTTTAAATAATGTTGGTAATTTGTATATGTTTTTGATTGCTGCAGGTACAAGATCGATGAAATGGTATGTGAGTACAGACACCAGGTTTTGCGGTTGCCTCTGTGCCATTGTCAATACAATCCTATAGAGCTGGTGTGGGCAAACTGCAAGGGGTACTACAAAAAACATACCAGAAGTAACAACAAGTTTATGATGCAGCTGTCAGAGCCCTTTGGCAAGAAGCCCTTGCTAGAGTCACATCTAAAAGGTACTAAAGCTATATTTTAAAACTATCAAAATATAAAAATAAAAATCACAAAGAAGTGATTGTATCTTCATTATCATTTGTTTGTAATTATAATACAGATATATTTAAAAAATGTTTTCCATTTCAGTTGGAGTAAAAATGTCGACTACACCAATAAGCTTATTAATGATGATTGGGCAAAAGAAATGAAGATGGATGCAAGCGAAACCCAACATTTCATCATACAAATAGGCAACAACGAAAGTGACACTGATTATGAGAAGAAGAAGAAGTGCTGGCAGTACCGCTATTGTCAGATTAAGGTACAAGGTGCTGAAAACCTACAGTGTTAAAGCACCTTTAAAATAACAGTTTTATTAAACATCTTTTACAAGCACATATTGCATAATAAATAACATTCCAAAACCATAAAAAGTAATTTGTGCGGTGACTATAAAATGTATGCCTAATATACTTAGAATCTAAATGTGTATTAAATTTAGTAATAACTCTTTCTTTCATCTTATACTAAGCAATTTAAAGTGTTTTTCTTTCAGCTATAATAATCAGTTTAAAATGGGTTTTTTTTTTCAGCTATACTAATGATTTTAAAGTGTTTTTTTTTCAGCTGTACTAATAAGTTTAAAGTGTTTTTATTTCAGATTATACAAATCGGTTTAGAGTATTTTTCTTTTAGATTACATACAAATCAGTTTAAATTTTTCTTTCAGTTTATAATATATATTATATATATAATAATAATAATAATCGATTTATAGTGTTTTCTGTCAGCTTACTGACTAATAAAAAAATTCAATTTCAAAATTTCTTGGAGGCTTAATATTGGCCTAAATTACTGTAGTTAACTATCACATTCATACTATACATTACCATATGTTTTCATTACTGCTGTCCAAGTGACAGTGACAGATATCAGCTGTTGGTGTAGGGATATATCAGGGACTATTTTAAGTAACTTTTTATCTGCTATCCAAGTAAACTTAAGTTGTATATGTTGTGGTTGTAAGTGCAGCAATATTTTTTTATTTTTTGTTCTTCTATATTTGAGATTGTGGATCGACTGTCAGTGGAGCGAGCTGAGGTGAAGGAGGTAGTGCGTAAGGAACTGTCAAGTCAGTTGGCTGCCCTGGAGCAGGAGGTGGCGCGAACCAGAGAGGAGTTGGCAGAGTCCCGTGTTCGAGCCCAGCTACAACTTGCGGCTAAAGAGGAGAAACTTAAGGCGCTGGCAGCCACCAAGGAAACAGAACTACAGGAGGTCTATCGCAGGTACAGCTGTACTGGTCACATTATTACTCTTGTCTTCAGCAGGGTTGCTGAACTCTGATCTGAGAGTTTGGCATTGCTCCCTACTTGATGAATTGGACGTGATCTCCATTCTGGTGCATTTCTGAATAATGAACCTTACTCATCATAATGCAAACTGTAAGTAGTAATACATTAATTAATTACATCTATTACATGAGTCTTAAACAATTTATGTTCTAATCCTATAATATCAATTATAAGATAATTCATGCTTACCAATTTGTAAAGAAGCTATTTATTTAGTTAAGAAGCAATTTAAATTTAACTTTAGTAAGACAATTTCAATCAATTGATACATACTAAACTAAATTGACATTTTAATAAAACAACATTGAAACAGTGAAATTGTACAAAAGCACTGGGCTTAATTAAGGCTGTTCCTACCCTCCCTCTCAGTGTGTAGAGCTTTCATTTATCATTTGTGAAATGTGGGTTTCCCCTTTCAGTGATGAATTAACTTCCGGGGACTGGATATTGTGTCTGTTCTAGATTTAAGTTCTGATATAATCAGTTAGTTCAGAAAGTGTACATTAAATACCTCAAATAAATGAAAAAGTAAATGATAACATTATAAATATATTATGAAACATCATTGATGAAGTTTAAATTATTTTTTTATATATAATTGGCCGTGTTATAGCCATTTACCCGTTTGAGATACACTTAAAATTATTTATTCCAATAATATGATAGAGATTAAGAGCATATAATTTGTAGAAAATGCACTCAAATTTTTGTAAAGGGAAAGTGTAAAACCATTTTGGAAAAAACACTCTTAGTAAATGTTGTATACTATAAGTAATAATATACCCCTAATATATTAATATATAAGTGTAACATTTTATGCTACTTTAAATAAAGTCATGTTGGCAATGGTGACAATATGTTACATCATCTCGCGATGTTGAGTCATCTGTGGACTAGGTGTGACAATCTGCTTTGTGTAGTCAGACAGTTCAGTTGGAAGAAATAAATGATCTTTAAAAATGTGTCAAGTTGTGATAATTTAATACCTAACAACTATGAAAATATAAAATGGTGTCAGAAGTGAATGGTGTTAGTTAGATCAGATTCTAATGAAGATTTGAACACAAATATAGATCAAGTGAATAGCCTTGAAAATTGTGTCAGTAGTAAAACATAGTTGTTCGATATTGCTTCGTGGAAGTTCACACAAATTAAGGAGACTGAAGTCTTCAAGCATAAAATAATTATGATGAACACCGTTTTTCGCCCCACCTCAACCATTAGAACTGACCTGCAAAGTATCTGAAAATTGGCATTAGTTCAAAGAAAAGTAAACACTGTTTATGGAAGCAGTAGGAAAAACAAAAGCTGAAGAAACTATTGAAATAGTCATTCTACTAAATTTGATTGGTGAAGATGAGCTTGAAGTCTACAACACATGTAACAGGAGAAAATAAAGATTAACTTGAAATTGTCTTGAAAAAATTTGAATCCTACTGTCATTCACCAATAAATGTAATTTTTGAAATATATAAATTATTCACTGTCTACTAGAAGGAAGGACCAATGTTCGACAGTTTCCAAACAAAACCACAATAATTTGCATCTACATGTGAGTTCAAGGAAGGGGATTCTCTTCAGGGATAGAATCCTCTTGGAATCCAAGATAATAATCTTCAAGAATGCATACTTCAAGAGCCTGACCTGGACCTAGAGAAGGCTGCAGAGTTCTGCAAAACTGCTGAAGTCAGCAGCCTACAGCTGAAAGCCCTTCAGGAAATAAGTGTAGAATCGGTGACAGTGCATAATAAAATTGTCAAAAGATGTAAAAAAAAAAGAAAGCCAATTGATAATAATGAGCCAAGTTGAAGTGTTTACTGTTATGAATGCAAAAAATGTAGCTATACTCACAGGCCCAGATCTTGTGCGGCATTTAGGCAGGTATGTTCTAAATGTAAGCAATCAAATCCTTTTGCTAAATTTTGCAATTTTAGACCTAGAAATAGGCAGGTACATTGAAATGATAAAAGTTGATCCAAATAATGTAAACAAATTATCAAATATCTAAACTAGACTGGAAAAAATGAAGCAGACCCTAGTCTAGAAAGTGAATTTTCTAATAATTTTTTTATTAATAAAATTCAAATAGGCTTAACCTATCTTGACAACATAGAACTTAATTCTCAAGTTAAAATTGACAGCATAGGAAACACTGTTTCTTGGTTTTAAACCATTTTGTTGGATGGACAAAAAGTTAAATTTAGATTGGATTCAGGAGCAGAAACTCCCTTACCTTAAGTGTGTACAATAAACTTGAGAACAAATAGGCTAACTGAAACTAATGCTGTATTATTAGCTTTTGGAGACAAAAATAAAATTAACCCTGAGGAATCAATAACAATAAATTGCTCTTATTGTAATAAACAAAATCAACAGGTTAAGTTTGTGGTAGCAAATGTGAATTCAGTATCTTTGTTAGGCTTAAATGATTGTCTTAAACTTAACTTGTTAGCAAAAATAGGAGTAGATTATATTACAGAGTGAATAGGCAAAGCAGATGGTATCGCTAAGCATACTGAAATTTTCAATGGACTGGGAAAATTTCCTGGCAAACTTAACTTGCAATTAAAAGATGATGCCATTCCAACAATACACCTTTCTAGACGTGTCTCAAAGCTTACACACAAAACTCAAAAATACTCTAGATGATCTAAAAGAAAAAGATAATGTAACAGAGGTCAATAAATCTACTGGCTGGGTCAATAGTTTAGTAATAGCAGAGAAACCTAATAACACATTAAACACATTAAAAGTTCCTTAATTGATGAATAGAAATTAAACCACCACAAGCTATTAGGACTAATGGTTATTTAGATATATGTTGGTCCAAGGCTTATCCTATATTTAAAAATGGTAGTTCACCCTCTTAAGACTGCACAACCATAATGTAAGCTTGGATAAAGAGGGTAATCAGAGGAAAATATCTCATTTCCAATATTACCAACACTATATTGTTCAAAAGAAAAAATACTTGCTATTATATAGCACCTTGAATTGGCAGTTACTGGGATGAAGCAATAAAACATTCTACAAAGCTTTGTTGCTCTATCCTAGCGTGCATCCAATGTTTAGTCGTTGATAGTCTCTATAGTGTACCGAAGCGGGTACCAATAAATCGTAATAGATTGATTATTTGTGTATTGGCAATGAATTATAAATGGTCATCATCATGCTGATTAATCAGTGATTTTTCTAACTATTCAAAATTTGTAACACAATAATTGTTTTGTTTTACGGACTTATAAAACTACTATAACTTAAAATAAAACTAAAAAGTTATTAACACGCACCAATACAGGTAAACACAAGTAATGCATGGGTCTGATTTTAATAGACGGTCATGTTTACAACACTACACTTAACAATTAAGGGAAAGAGAAACGAGTGACATGGCCTCAGGAAGGGAGCATGCACAAGCAATGTGGCCTCAAAAGAGAATATACGAGTGGCAATACCCTGGGAGGGGAGGGGAGCGACGTAGCCTGGGGAAAGGAGGGGAGAAAAAACTAACAAACACCAATCGAACAGCTCATGCTCAATTTTACTGCTCTCATATTTTTCCATCTTTTTATTTATTCAAACAATTAAAATAATGGGCTAGTTTTGGGGCCCTTACTCCTCCGGACACATCGCTCGCATAGGCCAAGGACCAGCCCTGGTCAGCACTTATCTCCATATTCCTTTAAAAATATAGTAAGCATATGTAACAGATGAACCAACTGTTGGGAACACACACAAATCTATTTGTGAACAAAGTTATCAATAGCGGTAGCCTGTTATCCTAAGAGAGATTATTTGCCTTTATAGCAATGTGTTTGTTAAAAAATTGTATTCATTCAAGCAGTTAGAGTTTATTATCATCGAAATAATTAAACTTTACATGAATCTAAACATACATTTAAAAAAATAATAAATTATTCTGAAAATGAAAAGCTATAAACTCACGATTTATCTTAATTTCCCAGAGAAAATAAATAAACCCATAAAAAAATTGTTTTCCCATCTAAAATGCATTTGAATAGAAACATTTTATTTAAAATATTTCATTAACTATCTTTTTACATGGCTTGAAAATTCCATACATATTATGAAAGATGCCCAGATATGTTTCTCAAATAAATATAAAATATTGATTTATCATATACTTTTTTCAACCAAAATATTTATTTAGAACCATGCATTGATAGGTTGACTCATCCTTAAGGGAAGGCATTTATAAGATAAAAGACAAATTCATTGAAAAAATGAGATTTTACTGGACTGAAGCTTGTTCATCCCATTTTCCTAGTATGTATACATATATGTTTAGTTTGCTTACATCACACTAGTTTTATCATTTTCTATAATTATAATCATGGGCACTTTAGTTTACTGTGCTCTGTTTGTGTTTAGAGTGAAGCTTGCTGTTGCTAAGAAAGATGAATCTGTTCAGCAATTACAGAAGCAATATGAGGCTGCTCTTGAGAGATGCTGCCATCTGGAAGACTTGCTGGAACAACAACGTCGGGACTTTCTGCTCAAATAGTTGCCACATGCATGACAAATTGAGATGTTCAACTTGGACTGGATTGTTATCCTGTTTTTTGGGGTTAATACAAAGCTACAAAAACGAATTTCACAAGGGAAAAAAAATTGTAGTAACAATAAAAAATAATGTAATGTAAATAATAAGGAAGAAAGCCAACATGAATTGGTTTAAGGCTTGATACAAACAATTAAACTCTTTCTTTGTTCAAGTGTTTCTTATTGTCCTTTTGAAGAAAATTTCTACACATATTAAGCCATGGCTCTTAAATTTGGATTACAGATGTACTTTTGTTTGTATGGATTCTTATATATTAGAAGAATAATGGGAAGAAAACAACAGGAGAGTACATCAATTATTAAATTAGGCCACCCCTATGACACTACTCAAAAACCCTATGTAAAAGTTAAAAAGACTTTGAAGCTTTTTAGTTGCACGATTTGCCACTTTATTAGAAAGCATTGTGATCGTTGTGGATGGGTGAATTTTATAACAGCTGTTCAGATTTATAATATTTTATTTCTGCACAATGGCTTTACATGTCAAAAATAAAAATAAATGTAAGTTTACAGATTGTTTTAAAACAACGTGTCAATATGTATATGCCCTCAAATTTCGAGAGACATGACTGTGAGAAAAAAAAATACAATAAAGATTCCTAGTCAAGAGACCTATATAAAAAAAATAATTTAAAGATAAAGTTTGTGAAAAACCTTTTGGGTTAAATGATATTCTATAGAGTGGATTGTAGCAGATAGTGATGAAAGAATTTTGCAAAAGGGAAGTGTGCAATTGCTTTTTATAATCTAAGATTAGTTTTCTCTTAATTATTTCCACATTGTTTGATCAATGTTTGCAATAAAAACATCTGCTAGATATCAGTTACCACCACTCCTTAGTTGTTGGTTACTTGTATGTTTATTTATAATGGTGATTTTTATACTGCCTTAACTTTAGACATTATTTATATATCAAAATAAAAAAGTTAATTTTTTAATTGGGTATCGTGCTCTATAACTTATACAATAAAACACTGTGTTTTCTCAAAACAGAAAATTATTAAGAAATTTCTTTTACCCAACTCATCGCCTCAATCCTTTGGTACATCACGGTTTTACAGTGTTGTCAGATTGAAAGCTCATTCGCAAGCGAAACATCACACACTGACTTGCACGTCAGTAGCAACCTTTCAAAATTAGCTCTGTATTGGTACATTATTTTCGGTCATACCACTATTTACATTCTACGCTGTTGGCGTTGTGTGTAACTATAGGCCAAAACCTCGTGGACAGTTAAAAATAGGGCTATTTGGAGAGTGTAATAGTGGCTAAAACAATTATTCAAATTTTAGCAACGAGTGAAGTTGGCCGAAATAACTCGGTTTTTTTCCGATGTAATAGATTTGATTTTATTTAATCCACTGTGACTTTAAGGTGCAGTAGAAGGGCGCATCAGTAATTTTACAGTTTTTATTGCATTACATTTGTTTGGCCAAAATAAATCTAATATTTCTCCAGTAGCAATGTAAAGTTTAGTTTTCTGCACATGCTAATATCAACAGTTCTTGAATATCTATCAAGGGTGTCCTGGAATGTTGTCAAAACATTCTCTCTTAATTTAAAATGTTTTGACAACATTCCTGGACACCCCCCTTGACAGATATTCAAGATCTGTTGATATTAGCTTGTGCAGTAAACTAAATTCTATGTTGCTACTGGAGAAATATTTGATTAATTTTTGCCAACAAATTTATATTCTATAAAAAACTGAGAAATACTTGCACTCCCTTCTGCCACACCTTAAGTGTAGAACTTAAAACTTCAAAAATATTTAAAATACTCATAAATGACTAAAATACAACCGACAAGAGAATAATTAAACATTGTTGGTATGAAATTGTTTTTAAACTATAATAATACAACAATACAAAATATGATATGATTAAAAATAATAAACACACGTAAGTTACAATCAAAGTTGTAATGATATCGATTTTCCTGGCTGTATTAACATTTGAGATCATATTTCCTTTTTTCAGTTGACTTGATTTAAACTTATCTTTTCTAAGAAACGGCCATGTTTCTTTTTTTATTTCATTTAGCTGCACGTGTCAAGGGCATGGTCTGAATTCCTGGTAATATTACGTAGTAAAAGAATAGCAGGTGTATAGAGACGCCAAGCCAGATTTAGTTTCGCGCTCAAAGATAATTTCCCTATTGGTCGATGAAAAGAAATTCGAGATTATCTTTTTCTACGGGGTTCACAATCAACAAGGCAGCAAGACGCTTGGCTTGCTGACGCCAGTTGAGACTCTCTACTCGTCTGAGTTAGTTGAAATGAACTCCTCTTCTTAGGTGGTTGAGACTGACTACTAGTCTTATGTAATTGATAAAATAATGTGCAAATAAAACTTAACATATAAAGTACGAGGAAGTCTTAATATTCAACAATATCACCCAATTATATAACCTCTGAAAATATATATATATAATTGTTACAAATGGCGCTCAACGTGGAGGTTTTATAAGAAATGGCACGACAAGAAGATTCAATTGTAATCGTTAAAATTGACATACAACGTGAGGCAAGAAGACAGCTAGATTTATTGTATACTTTACAATTGGCATTCAACGCGGGGCTCGACAATAAAGAAGACATAAATGTAATTTTTACAATTGACGCACAACGAGGGGCATGAAGAGGAAATTTTTACAAAGTCACAACTTTTTTTGGGGGTTTCATACCAAGCATGGAACCTTTATGAAAAACTCACGTTATGTCTATTTTTCGGTGCTACACAGATCTCAACACTTGAACTATTAGACATATAAAGCCAAAGCTTGGGTTGCAGCTAAGTGCTAGCGTGCCCACATAAAATAGGTTGATAAGAATTTTGAAAAAAAGAAGAATAACAGAATTTGTGATACAGTAAAAGTAAGTTTTATTATTATTATCATTTTTACCCAATTGTATGTGGTATTTTTGAAAAGCTTTTACAGGGAGGGTATCAAATATACATATATGTATTTATTAATATTTAAATATAATAATATACATTTATCATTTTTTATAAACAAAAATTCTCATAAACAGGATTTTTTAAATGTTGAGAAATCTCTGGAAAAAATTAGGAATATGTAGAAACATATGTTTTTACAGTAATAATTATTTTATTCATATGCAATTAATACGCTTCGTAATGTTTCTATATGGCTCTCAGTACTTTTACTCATGTATGCCGCGTGCCTGGCACAGATTTATCTGCTTTCCAAACCCTTCCTTTAGGCCTACCTCTGACAAGACTTGTATTAAACATAACTTGTGAATGTGTGGAATGCCAGGCCTCATGGCTCAGATTCCACGTTAAACTGTAAGTCCTTCATTTCATCTCACAATCACCCTACCATTACACATTAGCGTTAGTAAAAACCAAAAGGGTAGTAAGACACGGTACTACTACTACTACTACTACTACTACTAATAATAATAATAATAAATAATGTCGCGTGCCGATAAATTTCAATGCAGCAGGACCGCATATACAAAAAGAGGATGGTTAGCATAGGTCACAGAGAAGGAAACAACCGAGCCACAGCTGCTATACCTCTCACAGCACTTCTTTGGTGCTGACTGACAGCTCACAGCTGATATCTGACAGCTCTGAAAAGTAACTAGACCAAATTATGTATCCCTCCGCTGAACCATATGATCTGCAAAAACATGTGTTTAACAGCTGTCAATTCTGACACTTAAATTTTAGATCTATACAAGAAACCTATATGACTGTTTTATTTATTTTCTATATATTATTGAGCTGATATGTTGATGTAAGGCCTAGTATTAATTATTAATTTTTTCAAGAATATAATTTTAAAAAAAAATAGCATTTAATCCCGTATTAGTTTTTATTGTAATGAATAAATAATTTTCAATAAAAAAGAATCCAATTTTTTTTGTTAATATTAATATTATTAACCACATTATGAATGTGAAAAATCTGAATGTCTATTACTACACATAGAAGAAAAAAACAGTCATAAACCTTTTTAACAGTATTACAACATATTGGTGACCTGGCGGTCTAGGTTTAAAGTGTCAGACTTCTGTGCTGGGGTCCAGAGTTCATTCCTAGGTCCCGGCACAATTTTATCTGATTGCCAAACCCTTCCTTCACCTCTGACAAGACGATATTAATCACAACTTGTGAATGTGGAGAATGCCAGGCCTCCACCATGGTTCGGATCCCACATTAAACTGTAGGTCCTCCATTTCATCTCACAATCACCCTACCATTACACATTAGCGTAAGTGCGTACAACCCGAATGTGTAGTAAGAAGCGGTAATAATAATAATATATATAAGAAAACTTTCTAAAGTAGTTTAAAGTAAGGAGTGGTAATAAACTTAGAACTTAGATAGAAAACTCAAGAATAGCTATAACAAAATATATAGCTTTCCAATTTAATGGGTTAAATAGTTTTAAAATTGGTATATGAATTAAGTGACTTTTAATATTCAAAAGATTGATTTTATTTTGCTTTTAATGAGCTGCAAAATGGCATATGTATGATATTTTGATTTATTTTGCTTTTAAGGAGCTGAAAAATGGCATATGTATAATATTTTTTAATAAAGTGATATAACATAACTGAATTAAAACATGGTTTGACGACAAGGCTAAAATACACATAAAAAATATTAAAATTTATATACAAAACTTGGATACAACAAATTAAGGACCAAAACAAAGTTTAAAGATGAACAGGGTTGTAAATTAGGTAATAAAATTGAATTAGTGGGTTAGCATCTCCCAATAAGATTTAATAAAGTAATGAAAATGTTCTAGTTATTTTTATTTTAAGGTTATTTATAAAATCTAAGCCTTATCTGGGTTCAATCCCATTACTCCTTGTGATAATCAGCCATTAGAATGATGATGATTTATATTCTTCCAACAGGTTTCGGAATAAAAATACCATAATCATGGACAAAGTAAAATGAAATTAAAGAACCATGAAGAAAACTTGATACTTAAGTTGTATGAAAATCTATGATAAATTAATGTTATATTCATGATTTTGAAAAAGACAATTAATAAACAAATCAACTTACCAACGTCGCTGTATGGGACACAATACGGAATTAACAAACATCTATTTTAGATTCACTACTCTTAAACAGTTGTAACTGTTGATGTATTTTAACATCTTTTTATATTATTTGATAACTTTTAATTTTTATCTCTCATCCTTTGCTAACGCAGCACCCCAACAATGGTTAAATCAAAATCCCTAAGGCAACTGTAAGTAAACAACCATACGCACTAAATAAATAAAAATGTATCGCTTCCTATCGCTAAACAACGTTTTGAATAAACTCTAATAATTGTGAAACCAAAAGTGCCTTTTTATTGCAAAAACCAACAGGTTATGGGCCCAGGCACGTAACGACATTAGTGCGTGATTGATTTTGTTAAAATAAATTCACTTGGTGCGATATTTTTGGAGAAAATCCGACGAGACATTTTGAGGTTAGGACGACGCGGCCACGCTCACAATGGACTCGACGAAGATTATCAACGTTGGACTTCTGGAAGGAAAAGGAAACTGGAATACATGGCGATACAAACTGAGCATTTGTTTACGAGGTATCCCCGGAGCGACAGACGTAATTGAAGGCAGGTTAGTCAAACCAAGGGCGTTGTCTGATGAAGCGACCGCGGCACAAAGAGCGGAGTACCAGACATCGCTCGACGCTTTTAATAAGGCAGACAGCCATGCGTTGATCGTTTTAACCGCAAATATGACGGAAGAGACACTTCAGAAAATAATGCGTCTCAAGTCAGCCCGGGAGGTGTGGCTCGAACTGCACAAACTCTTCGACGGCGTCTCCGAAGACAAGGTTTACAATTTATGCCTTAAGTTCTTTAGTTATGAAAAAGCCGTTGAAGATGATATCGCTACGCATGTCTCAAAATTAAAGAATTTGTGGAGCGAACTAAAGCAGGAAATGAGTAACGACGCCGAGCTAACCTCAAATTTGCCAGATTTATTTATGATCTGTAAAATTTTAGGTACGTTGCCTGAAGATTACTTTTCATTCAAGTCGAGCTGGATGCTGATGTCAAAAGCTGACAGGACAATCGACAATTTGACGAACCAGCTGTGTGCCTACGAGAATGCACTGAAAGGCAAACAAGAGTCATCTCAACAAGAAGCCCTCTATGTTAATTCGTCAAAGCAGCCAAACAACTCGCACAAGAATCAGCAAAAGGGTGACAAAAAGAAATTTTGCACCTACTGCAAGAAGAAAAATCACCTAGCAAAGGTATGCAGGAAGCGAATCGCGGATGAAGCACTTGGCAACAAAGCCAGCAACTCGGAAAATCCGGAAAAGGGTGCAAATATGATCCTGACTACGGTAGCCTCGACTGTGATGAACTTGGAGTGCAACTCCAAGTTCTGGTATGTAGATAATGGAGCAACAAGTCATGTTTCTAATAACAAAAATATTTTTAGGACGTTCGAGTCTTTTTCTACAAACCACACAGTGATCACAGCGAATGGCGTGAAGGTTGCGGCTATTGGTAAAGGCGACATTGACATCGAAGCAGAAGTCAACGGCAAGATGCACAAGCTCACGTTGGCTGATGTATGGTGTGTTCCCGGGATCCAGAGAAATCTATTCTCAGTCCTTGCAGCGCAGGATAAGAACAAGGAAAGCAGGTTCATCTCGTCTCCAGAGGTTTGCAACTTCATCGTCAACGGCGAAGTGAAACTGACTGGAGTTCGTGAGCGGTTTGGTGGACTCTACAGGCTGAACGTGAAGAACGTGAACGACATTCCATCCAATGAAGTCAACGCAACAGAAGCAAACAATCTTCTCCAACTTTACCATGAACGATTCGGACATCAGAACAAGCGACACGTGAAATCCCTTCTGGACAAGCTGGGAATTCATGTCAACTTGGACAGTGAACTTTGTGAAGGCTGCGTCTATGGCAAAGCTCATCGTCTGCCTTTCGGTACGAGGTCTAAGACAACGGAACCGGGAGAGCGGATCCACACAGATGTTTGCGGTCCATTCAAAGAGTCCATGTCAGGATACTTGTACTTCGTCCTCTTCAAGGATGACTACACAAAGTTCAGGACCATCTACTTTTTGAAAGAGAAGTCCGAAGTTGCAGAGAAGTTGGCTCAATTCGTTGCGGAAGTCAAGACTCTTGGACACAACATCAAAGAGCTGCTAAGCGACGGTGGCAAGGAATTCGACAACAAGCATGTCAGAAAAATCCTACAAAAGGAAGGAATTGTTCAACGCATTACGATGCCCTACACTCCAGAGCAGAATGGCTCCAGTGAAAGAGAGAACCGCACCGTGGTTGAAACTGCTCGAGCAATGATGTATGCTCATGGAAAGCTGCCTCAGATGCTTTGGGCCGAGATGATCAACACAGCAGCCTATGTTCTCAACAGGACAGGACCTTCCCGAGTTGATGGAAAATCTCCCTACGAGTTGTGGCATGGCAGTAAACCAGGTCTGAAACATCTTCGGGTGATCGGATCTACCTGCTATCCACACATTCCAAAACAACAAAGGAAGAAGATGGATCCAAAAGCAATCAAAGGAATTCTCATCGGATACGACAAAGACGACGGCTACAGGATCTTCTGTGAAGAGGAAGGAAGACTCATCAGATCAAGAGATGTCATCTTCGAGGAAAAGGTGCTAGAGCATAAAATCGACAACTATCTTCCGGAAAGTCTCGACTCTGCTGCTGAACCAGTGGATTCAACTTCTGAAGAAAGTCAAGAAGATGATGACAAAACGCAAAGCGAAGAAAATGATGATGAATTCTGGGATATGAGTACTGTTGATGAAGAAGAAGGTCTAGATGAACAAGTTCCAGATAGTGCTCCAAGTCCAGATGAAGAAGCCATCGTCAAGCGCCTTCGTAATCGTTCGTCGCTCAAACCTCCAGAGAAATATCAGGACTTCGTGATGCTTCTCTCTAGCCCTCTTCAGGAACCTGGATCCTACAAAGAAGCCATGCGATCGGATCAGCAAGATCGTTGGAAAGAAGCTATGAGTCGTGAGATGAAAGCTCTTGAAGAGAACAAGACTTGGGAACTGGTTGATCTACCCCCAGGAAAAAGAGCAATCTCGAATAAATGGGTCTACCGGATCAAAACCAACGCCGATGGATCGATTGATAAATACAAAGCCAGACTGGTCATCAAAGGCTTTTCACAGCGGAAAGGAGTGGACTACGATCAAACCTTCAGTCCAGTTGCAAGAACATCAACTATAAGAACTTTACTCAGTGTTGCTGCCAACGAGAAGATGAGACTAGCACAAATTGACGTCTCAACAGCATTCCTCTATGGTGACCTCCAGGAAACCATCTACATGCAGCAACCTGAAGGACATAGTGATGGATCCAACCGGGTTTGCTGCCTGAAGAAAAGCTTATATGGACTGAAGCAAGCTCCTCGATGCTGGAACAAAAAGTTCAGCAACTACATCGTCAGCTTGGGATTCAAGCGAAGTAAAGCGGATCCCTGTCTGTTCGTGAGACGAAAAGGACAGAAGAAGATGTTTTTCGTTCTTTACGTTGACGACGGACTGATTGCAGCTGAAGATGAGCAAGAACTTCAGAAGTTCATCAACGATCTGAAAAAGGAGTTCAAAATCACCTCCATGCCGGCGTCTTATTTTCTAGGATTGGAAATCAGCCGAGAAAAGGACGGATCAATTAGTGTGAGCCAGAAACACTACACGGAGACCATACTCGAGAGATTTGAAATGACCAACTGCAAAACTGTATCTACTCCAATTATCAAGGACAACGATGCAGAAGAAAGTCCTCCAAATCCTGACTTCCCCTACAGACAAGCTGTTGGAGCACTTATGTTCTTGATGTGCGGCACACGACCAGACATCGCATATGCTGTCAGCGTGGTGTCCAGAAACCTCGAAAATCCAACCAACCGTGATGTTCAGAAAGTAAAAAGGATTCTGCGGTATCTGAGAGGAACGACAGACTACGGACTGATCTACAAATCCAACCTGGAAAAAGGTGTATTTGATTGTTTCAGCGATGCAGATCATGGTGGCTGCCTAACTACAGGACGCTCTACCTCAGGAGTGCTCTGCCGGTACTCTGGGGCACCTATTTCGTGGATGAGTCAGCGACAAGCCTCTGTTGCCATATCCACAACCGAAGCTGAAATCGTAGCTGCCAGTGAAGCTGCGAGAGAGATGCTGTGGACCAAGCGGCTTCTGAGCGAACTTGGCCATCTGAAGTCGACACCTACTCTGCAAGTTGACAACGAAGCAGCCATCCGGCTTGCACAAAATCCTGAGTTTCATCGAAGAACAAAACACATTCGGATCAGACACTTCTTTGTTCGCGAATTGGTCACCGATGGGGAAATCAACATTTTAAAAGTTGACACTCAAAATCAGCTCGCGGACATTTTTACAAAACCATTGTTTTCAGTTCATTTTTGTTGGTTTTTGCAATAAAAAGGCACTTTTGGTTTCACAATTATTAGAGTTTATTCAAAACGTTGTTTAGCGATAGGAAGCGATACATTTTTATTTATTTAGTGCGTATGGTTGTTTACTTACAGTTGCCTTAGGGATTTTGATTTAACCATTGTTGGGGTGCTGCGTTAGCAAAGGATGAGAGATAAAAATTAAAAGTTATCAAATAATATAAAAAGATGTTAAAATACATCAACACTCTCCCCTTATTTTATAACTTGTAAACTCCCATTTTGTTACATAAAAATTTAAAATGAACTGAAAACAATGGTTTTGTAAAAATGTCCGCGAGCTGATTTTGAGTGTCAACTTTTAAAATGTTGATTTCCCCATCGGTGACCAATTCGCGAACAAAGAAGTGTCTGATCCGAATGTGTTTTGTTCTTCGATGAAACTCAGGATTTTGTGCAAGCCGGATGGCTGCTTCGTTGTCAACTTGCAGAGTAGGTGTCGACTTCAGATGGCCAAGTTCGCTTAGAAGCCGCTTGGTCCACAGCATCTCTCTCGCAGCTTCACTGGCAGCTACGATTTCAGCTTCGGTTGTGGATATGGCAACAGAGGCTTGTCGCTGACTCATCCACGAAATAGGTGCCCCAGAGTACCGGCAGAGCACTCCTGAGGTAGAGCGTCCTGTAGTTAGGCAGCCACCATGATCTGCATCGCTGAAACAATCAAATACACCTTTTTCCAGGTTGGATTTGTAGATCAGTCCGTAGTCTGTCGTTCCTCTCAGATACCGCAGAATCCTTTTTACTTTCTGAACATCACGGTTGGTTGGATTTTCAAGGTTTCTGGACACCACGCTGACAGCATATGCGATGTCTGGTCGTGTGCCGCACATCAAGAACATAAGTGCTCCAACAGCTTGTCTGTAGGGGAAGTCAGGATTTGGAGGACTTTCTTCTGCATCGTTGTCCTTGATAATTGGAGTAGATACAGTTTTGCAGTTGGTCATTTCAAATCTCTCGAGTATGGTCTCCGTGTAGTGTTTCTGGCTCACACTAATTGATCCGTCCTTTTCTCGGCTGATTTCCAATCCTAGAAAATAAGACGCCGGCATGGAGGTGATTTTGAACTCCTTTTTCAGATCGTTGATGAACTTCTGAAGTTCTTGCTCATCTTCAGCTGCAATCAGTCCGTCGTCAACGTAAAGAACGAAAAACATCTTCTTCTGTCCTTTTCGTCTCACGAACAGACAGGGATCCGCTTTACTTCGCTTGAATCCCAAGCTGACGATGTAGTTGCTGAACTTTTTGTTCCAGCATCGAGGAGCTTGCTTCAGTCCATATAAGCTTTTCTTCAGGCAGCAAACCCGGTTGGATCCATCACTATGTCCTTCAGGTTGCTGCATGTAGATGGTTTCCTGGAGGTCACCATAGAGGAATGCTGTTGAGACGTCAATTTGTGCTAGTCTCATCTTCTCGTTGGCAGCAACACTGAGTAAAGTTCTTATAGTTGATGTTCTTGCAACTGGACTGAAGGTTTGATCGTAGTCCACTCCTTTCCGCTGTGAAAAGCCTTTGATGACCAGTCTGGCTTTGTATTTATCAATCGATCCATCGGCGTTGGTTTTGATCCGGTAGACCCATTTATTCGAGATTGCTCTTTTTCCTGGGGGTAGATCAACCAGTTCCCAAGTCTTGTTCTCTTCAAGAGCTTTCATCTCACGACTCATAGCTTCTTTCCAACGATCTTGCTGATCCGATCGCATGGCTTCTTTGTAGGATCCAGGTTCCTGAAGAGGGCTAGAGAGAAGCATCACGAAGTCCTGATATTTCTCTGGAGGTTTGAGCGACGAACGATTACGAAGGCGCTTGACGATGGCTTCTTCATCTGGACTTGGAGCACTATCTGGAACTTGTTCATCTAGACCTTCTTCTTCATCAACAGTACTCATATCCCAGAATTCATCATCATTTTCTTCGCTTTGCGTTTTGTCATCATCTTCTTGACTTTCTTCAGAAGTTGAATCCACTGGTTCAGCAGCAGAGTCGAGACTTTCCGGAAGATAGTTGTCGATTTTATGCTCTAGCACCTTTTCCTCGAAGATGACATCTCTTGATCTGATGAGTCTTCCTTCCTCTTCACAGAAGATCCTGTAGCCGTCGTCTTTGTCGTATCCGATGAGAATTCCTTTGATTGCTTTTGGATCCATCTTCTTCCTTTGTTGTTTTGGAATGTGTGGATAGCAGGTAGATCCGATCACCCGAAGATGTTTCAGACCTGGTTTACTGCCATGCCACAACTCGTAGGGAGATTTTCCATCAACTCGGGAAGGTCCTGTCCTGTTGAGAACATAGGCTGCTGTGTTGATCATCTCGGCCCAAAGCATCTGAGGCAGCTTTCCATGAGCATACATCATTGCTCGAGCAGTTTCAACCACGGTGCGGTTCTCTCTTTCACTGGAGCCATTCTGCTCTGGAGTGTAGGGCATCGTAATGCGTTGAACAATTCCTTCCTTTTGTAGGATTTTTCTGACATGCTTGTTGTCGAATTCCTTGCCACCGTCGCTTAGCAGCTCTTTGATGTTGTGTCCAAGAGTCTTGACTTCCGCAACGAATTGAGCCAACTTCTCTGCAACTTCGGACTTCTCTTTCAAAAAGTAGATGGTCCTGAACTTTGTGTAGTCATCCTTGAAGAGGACGAAGTACAAGTATCCTGACATGGACTCTTTGAATGGACCGCAAACATCTGTGTGGATCCGCTCTCCCGGTTCCGTTGTCTTAGACCTCGTACCGAAAGGCAGACGATGAGCTTTGCCATAGACGCAGCCTTCACAAAGTTCACTGTCCAAGTTGACATGAATTCCCAGCTTGTCCAGAAGGGATTTCACGTGTCGCTTGTTCTGATGTCCGAATCGTTCATGGTAAAGTTGGAGAAGATTGTTTGCTTCTGTTGCGTTGACTTCATTGGATGGAATGTCGTTCACGTTCTTCACGTTCAGCCTGTAGAGTCCACCAAACCGCTCACGAACTCCAGTCAGTTTCACTTCGCCGTTGACGATGAAGTTGCAAACCTCTGGAGACGAGATGAACCTGCTTTCCTTGTTCTTATCCTGCGCTGCAAGGACTGAGAATAGATTTCTCTGGATCCCGGGAACACACCATACATCAGCCAACGTGAGCTTGTGCATCTTGCCGTTGACTTCTGCTTCGATGTCAATGTCGCCTTTACCAATAGCCGCAACCTTCACGCCATTCGCTGTGATCACTGTGTGGTTTGTAGAAAAAGACTCGAACGTCCTAAAAATATTTTTGTTATTAGAAACATGACTTGTTGCTCCATTATCTACATACCAGAACTTGGAGTTGCACTCCAAGTTCATCACAGTCGAGGCTACCGTAGTCAGGATCATATTTGCACCCTTTTCCGGATTTTCCGAGTTGCTGGCTTTGTTGCCAAGTGCTTCATCCGCGATTCGCTTCCTGCATACCTTTGCTAGGTGATTTTTCTTCTTGCAGTAGGTGCAAAATTTCTTTTTGTCACCCTTTTGCTGATTCTTGTGCGAGTTGTTTGGCTGCTTTGACGAATTAACATAGAGGGCTTTTTGTTGAGATGACTCTTGTTTGCCTTTCAGTGCATTCTCGTAGGCACACAGCTGGTTCGTCAAATTGTCGATTGTCCTGTCAGCTTTTGACATCAGCATCCAGCTCGACTTGAATGAAAAGTAATCTTCAGGCAACGTACCTAAAATTTTACAGATCATAAATAAATCTGGCAAATTTGAGGTTAGCTCGGCGTCGTTACTCATTTCCTGCTTTAGTTCGCTCCACAAATTCTTTAATTTTGAGACATGCGTAGCGATATCATCTTCAACGGCTTTTTCATAACTAAAGAACTTAAGGCATAAATTGTAAACCTTGTCTTCGGAGACGCCGTCGAAGAGTTTGTGCAGTTCGAGCCACACCTCCCGGGCTGACTTGAGACGCATTATTTTCTGAAGTGTCTCTTCCGTCATATTTGCGGTTAAAACGATCAACGCATGGCTGTCTGCCTTATTAAAAGCGTCGAGCGATGTCTGGTACTCCGCTCTTTGTGCCGCGGTCGCTTCATCAGACAACGCCCTTGGTTTGACTAACCTGCCTTCAATTACGTCTGTCGCTCCGGGGATACCTCGTAAACAAATGCTCAGTTTGTATCGCCATGTATTCCAGTTTCCTTTTCCTTCCAGAAGTCCAACGTTGATAATCTTCGTCGAGTCCATTGTGAGCGTGGCGGCGTCGTCCTAACCTCAAAATGTCTCGTCGGATTTTCTCCAAAAATATCGCACCAAGTGAATTTATTTTAACAAAATCAATCACGCACTAATGTCGTTACGTGCCTGGGCCCATAACCTGTTGGTTTTTGCAATAAAAAGGCACTTTTGGTTTCACAATTATTAGAGTTTATTCAAAACGTTGTTTAGCGATAGGAAGCGATACATTTTTTATTTATTTAGTGCGTATGGTTGTTTACTTACAGTTGCCTTAGGGATTTTGATTTAACCATTGTTGGGGTGCTGCGTTAGCAAAGGATGAGAGATAAAAATTAAAAGTTATCAAATAATATAAAAAGATGTTAAAATACATCAACAATTTTAAATTTTTATGTAACAAAATGGGAGTTTACAAGTTATAAAATAAGGGAGAGTGTTGATGTATTTTAACATCTTTTTATATTATTTGATAACTTTTAATTTTTATCTCTCATCCTTTGCTAACGCAGCACCCCAACAATGGTTAAATCAAAATCCCTAAGGCAACTGTAAGTAAACAACCATACGCACTAAATAAATAAAAATGTATCGCTTCCTATCGCTAAACAACGTTTTGAATAAACTCTAATAATTGTGAAACCAAAAGTGCCTTTTT
>JBCFYV010011164.1:22378841-22426341 GCA_039000515.1 Timema cristinae
CCCTTCCTTTTATTATATATGTGGATTACATAAAAACCCATAAAAGCTAAATTTTTTATCCGATCGTAACATGTGAAATCTCATTTAGTGGGTAATTCTAAGGCCTTCCAATACTTGGGAAATTTTTATATGAAAAGTTGATATTTTTAGAGTTATTTTGAATGTTTGTGATGTGTCTGGCAATTTTGTGGGACTGCACAAGACACCATATAATCTTTTATATTATCGAGTCTTGTGAATTCTTTTATGTACGTAAATCCGATCTCTTCATTTTACCATGTATGTTGACAACGGAAGAGCCATTGAAGCAATTTTTTTTATCCGATCGTAACATGTAATCTCTTTTTAAGTAGGTTATTCCAGGGACTTCGTTTTAGATAAGGAATTTTTATATGAAAAATCGATATTTTTAGAGTTATTTTGAATGTTTGTGTAGTGTGTCCGTCAATTTGGTAGTATTGAAGTGCACGAGACAACATTTAAATTACACTTTTCTATCGGATCATGTTTTGTGATTTTTTTAAATGTTTATGTTTACCATTTATGTTGGCTACAGAAGAGCCGGTAACAACTTAGTTTTTTATTCGATCAAAACATTTAAACTTTCTTTAAGTAGGTAATTTCAGGGCCTTCCTTATAGTTGGGGAATTTTTATATGAAAAATCAATAGTTTTAGAGTTATTTTTAATATTCTTGATTTTTCCACCAATCTTCTAATATTGAAGTGCATAAGAGACCATCTAATCTGCTATCTTTTCGGGTCTAGTGAACTTTTTTAATGTATGTAAATCTGAGCCCTTCCTTTTATTATATATGTGGATTACATAAAAACCCATAAAAGCTAAATTTTTTATCCGATCTTAATATGTGAAATCTCATTTAGTGGGTAATTCTAAGGCCTTCCCATTACTTGGGAAATTTTTATATGAAAAATTGATATTTTTAGAGTTATTTTGAATGTTTGTGATGTGTCTGGCAATTTTGTGGGACTGCACAAGACACCATATAATCTTTTATATTATCGAGTCTTGTGAATTCTTTTATGTACGTAAATCCGATCCCTTCATTTTACCATGTATGTTGACAACGGAAGAGCCAGTGAAGCAATTTTTTTTTATCCGATCGTAACATGAAATCTCTTTTTAAGTAGGTTATTCCAGGAACTTCGTTTTAGATAAGGAATTTTTATATGAAAAATCGATATTTTTAGAGTTATTTTGAATGTTTGTGTAGTGTGTCCGGCAATTTGGTAGTATTGAAGTGCACGAGACAACATTTAAATTACACTTTTCTATCGGATCATGTTTTGTGATTTTTAATGTTTATATTTACCATTTATGTTGGCTACAGAAGAGCCGGTAACAACTTAGTTTTTTATTAGATCAAAGCATTTAAGCTTTCTTTAAGTAGGTAATTTCAGGGCCTTCCTTTCAGTTGGGGAATTTTTGCAATAAAAATCAATAGTTTTAGAGTTATTTTGAATATTCGTGATTTTTCCACCAATCTTGTAATATTGAAGTCCATAAGAGATCATCTAATCTCCTATCTTTTCGGGTCTTGTGAACTTTTTTAATGTATTTAAATCCGAGCCCTTCCTTTTATTATATATGTGGATTACATAAAAACCCATAAAAGCTAAATTTTTTATCCGATCGTAACATGTGAAATCTCATTAGTAAGGGGAAAGTGAGAATTCTGCAACAGGGGGGAGGGGGGGATGGGGGGATGGGGGGGGATGTGGGGATAGGAAGGGTTGTAGCACGCGATGGTGGCAGAGGGGTGAGTGTGTGGAGCATCTGGTTTTTTTCTGTGACTCATTAACATAATAATGGATGTTGGGAGGGTTGATGTGTGTAGGTTGGTGGATGGAGCACCTGGATGAGGGGGGTGGGGGAGGCAATATATATTTTTTTTGGTACGGTATTCTGTGACATGGGTGGGTGGGGAGAGAGGGATAGATATGTTGATGCGGAGCAGGATACGAGGACACAACTGGGATGCGCGGAGGGCTAGGGATGGCTGAGAGGGGGGCGGGGGAGACTAACATACGGGGAACAGGGTTTTCTCTCCCTCTCTGCAAATGTGGGTTCAGGTCGTCTCACGGTCTCGATGTGTAGGTGTATTCTATTCTCGAAATGGTAGTAAAACGTATCATGGATTGGGATCCTGGGTAGTATGCTACCTTAGTACAGCAAAGTTAAGACCCTCTACATAAAACTTCAATACCGCGGAGGTTTTTAGTTTCAAAAAACAGAATACCACTCTTGAGTAGACCCGACCTAGATTCGAACCCTAGATGCGACCACCGGAGGGGATCTGAGTGGTCAGTCCTAGGTTGAATCCCTAGATCACAGGAAACGACCTAATGGAACAGGCTACTGATCTAGATGTCTCGGGTTCAACCTAATGGAACAGGCTACAGATCCCTAGGTCCTAGGTTGAATCCCTAGATCACAGGAAACAACCTAACGGAACAGGCAACTGATCTAGAAGTCCCGGGTTCAATCCCTAGATCATAGGAAATAACCTAATGGAACAGGCTACTGATCTAGATGTCTCGGGTTCACAGGAAACAACCTAATGGAACAGGCTACAGATCCCTAGGTCCTAGGTTGAATCCCTAGATCATAGGATAACAGTATGAAGCCTTGACCAGATTGAAGACAAGCACTCTTACAATATGAAGTAGAATCAGATTGGAGACCAGCACTCTAACAGTATGAAGTAGGATCAGATTGGAGACAAGCACTCTAACAGTATGAAGTCTGGACCAGATTGGAGACAAGCACTCTAACAGTATGAAGTCTGACCAGATTGAAGACAATCACTCTAACAGTATGAAGTCTGGAGCAGATTGAAGACAAGCACTTTAACAGTATGAAGTCTTGACCAGATTGAAGACAGGCACTCTAACTGTATGAAGTCTTGACCAGATTGAAGACAAGCACTCTAACATTATGAAGTAGAATCAGATTGAAGATAAGCACTCTTACAATATGAAGTAGGATCAGATTGGATACAAGCACTCTTACAATATGAAGTAGGATCAGATTGAAGATAAGCACTCTATCAATAAGAAGTAGGATCAGATTGGGTACAAGCACTCTAACAGTATGAAGTCTGGACCGGATTGAAGATAAGCACTCTTACAATATGAAGTAGGAACAGATTGGAGACAAGCACTCTAACAGTATGAATTAGAATCAGATTGAAGATAAGCACTCTAACAATATGAAGTAGGAACAGATTGGAGACAAGCACTCTAACAGTATGAAGTAGAATCAGATTGAAGATAAGCACTCTAACAATATGAAGTAGGAACAGATTGGAGACAAGCACTCTAACAGTATGAAGTAGAATCAGATTGAAGATAAGCACTCTAACAATATGAAGTAGAATCAGATTGGGTACAAGCACTCTAACAATATGAATTAGAATCAGATTGGAGATAAGCACTCTAACAATATGAAGTAGGATAAGATTGGAGACAAGCACTCTAACAGTATGAAGTAAAATCGGATTGGAGACAAGCACTCTAACAGTATGAAGTAGAATCAGATTGAAGATAAGCACTCTAACAGTATGAGTAGGAACAGATTGGAGACAAGCACTCTAACAGTATGAATTAGAATCAGATTGAAGATAAGCACTCTATCAATAAGAAGTAGGAACAGATTGGAGACAAGTACTCTAACAGTATGAAGTAGAATCAGATTGAAGATAAGCACTCTAACAATATGAAGTAGGATCAGATTGGATACAAGCACTCTAACACTATGAAGTAGAATCAGATTGAAGATAAGCATTCTATCAATATTATGTAGGAACAGATTGGATACAAGCACTCTAACACTATGAAGTAGAATCAGATTAAAGATAAGCACTCTTACAATATGAAGTAGGATCAGATTGGATACAAGCACTCTAACACTATGAAGTAGAATCAGATTGAAGATAAGCACTCTTACAATATGAAGTAGAATCAGATTGGATACAAGCACTCTAACAGTATGAATTAGAATCAGATTGAAGATAAGCACTCTAACACTATGAAGTAGGAACAGATTGGAGACCAGCACTCTAACAGTATGAAGTAGAATCAGATTGGAGACAAGCACTCTAACAGTATGAAGTAGGATCAGATTAGAGACAAGCACTCTAACAGTATGAAGTCTGGACCAGATTGAAGACAAGCACTCTAACAGTATGAAGTCTGGACCAGATTGGAGACAAGCACTCTAACAATATGAAGTAGGATCAGATTGGAGACAAGCACTCTAACAGTATGAAGTAGGATCAGATTGGACCCAAGCACTCTAACATTATGAAGTAGGAACAGTTGGAGACAAGCACTCTAACAGTATGAAGTAGAATCAGATTGGAGACAAGCACTCTTACATATGAAGTAGGAACAGATTGGAGACAAGCACTCTAACAGTATGAAGTCTGGACCAGATTGGAGACAAGCACTCTAACAGTATGAAGTAGAATCAGATTGAAGATAAGCACTCTAACAATATGAAGTAGGATCAGATTGGATACAAGCACTCTAACACTATGAAGTAGAATCAGATTGAAGATAAGCATTCTATCAATATTATGTAGGAACAGATTGGATACAAGCACTCTAACACTATGAATTAGAATCAGATTAAAGATAAGCACTCTTACAATATGAAGTAGGATCAGATTGGATACAAGCACTCTAACACTATGAAGTAGAATCAGATTGAAGATAAGCACTCTAAATTCGAATAGATATCAGGATGGGATCGAGTGTCAGTATGAATCTAAAATCATAAGGAAAGCACTCTAATACATACTATTAGATGTACGGTTGGAACAAGGAACATGCTACAGTATCGCTAGGATCTAGATTAATCGTAATCACGTAAACAATAAGGAACGGCCAATGATTAGAATCCTTCAATACTAGATCATAGGAACAATTGGAACAGGCCTCTACAGATGTTGGGTAGAATCACTAATGAAAGCTACAGACCACTAGTTAACAAATAGGATAAGTATGAATCTTGAAGATAAAGCACTCTTACAATATGAAGTAGAATCAGATTGGAGACAGCACTCTAACAGTATGAAGTAGGATAGATTGGAGACAAGCACTCTAACAGTATGAAGTCTGACGGATTGGAGACAAGCACTCTAACAGTATGAAGTATGAACAGATTGAAGACTAATCACTCTAACAGTATGAAGTTGGAAGCAGATTGAGAACAAGCACTTTAGCAGTATGAAGTCTGAGCCAGATTGAGACAAGCACTCTAACTGTATGAAGTCTTGACCAGATTGGAGACAAGCACTCTAACATTATGAAGTGACCAGATTGAAGACAAGCACTCTAATATGAGTAGGATAGTTAAGCATACAATTGAAGGATGAGAAGCACTCTTACAATAAGAAGTAGGATCAGATTGGGTACAAGCACTCTAACATATGAAGTATGGACCGATTGAAGATAAGCATCTTACAATATGAAGTAGGAACAGATTGGATGACAAGCACTCTAACAGTATGAATAGAATCAGATTGAAGATAAGCACTCTAACAATATGAAGTAGGACAGATTGGAACAAGCACTCTAACAGTATGAAGTAGAATCAGATTGGAGATAAGCACTCTAACAATGAAGTAGGAACAGATTGGAGACCAGCACTCTAACAGTATGAAGTAGAATCAGATTGAGACAAGCACTCTAACAGTATGAAGTAGGATCAGATTGGGACAAGCACTCTAACAGTATGAATTAGAATCAGATTGAAGAAAAGCACTCTAACAATATGAAGTAGGAAAGATTGGAGACAAGCACTTAACAGTATGAAGTAAAATCGGATTGGAGACAAGCACTCTAACAGTATGAAGTAGATCAGATTGAGATCAAGCACTCTAACATATGAAGTAGGAACAGATTGGAGACAAGCACTCTAACAGTATGAATTAGAATCAGATTGAAGATAAGCACTCTATCAATAAGAAGTAGGAACAGATTGGAGACAAGTACTCTAACAGTATGAAGTAGAATCAGATTGAAGATAAGCACTCTAACAATATGAAGTAGGATCAGATTGGATACAAGCACTCTAACACTATGAAGTAGAATCAGATTGAAGATAAGCATTCTATCAATATTATGTAGGAACAGATTGGATACAAGCACTCTAACACTATGAAGTAGAATCAGATTAAAGATAAGCACTCTTACAATATGAAGTAGGATCAGATTGGATACAAGCACTCTAACACTATGAAGTAGAATCAGATTGAAGATAAGCACTCTTACAATATGAAGTAGAATCAGATTGGATACAAGCACTCTAACAGTATGAATTAGAATCAGATTGAAGATAAGCACTCTAACACTATGAAGTAGGAACAGATTGGAGACCAGCACTCTAACAGTATGAAGTAGAATCAGATTGGAGACAAGCACTCTAACAGTATGAAGTAGGATCAGATTAGAGACAAGCACTCTAACAGTATGAAGTCTGGACCAGATTGAAGACAAGCACTCTAACAGTATGAAGTCTGGACCAGATTGGAGACAAGCACTCTAACAATATGAAGTAGGATCAGATTGGAGACAAGCACTCTAACAGTATGAAGTAGGATCAGATTGGAGCCAAGCACTCTAACATTATGAAGTAGGAACAGATTGGAGACAAGCACTCTAACAGTATGAAGTAGAATCAGATTGGAGACAAGCACTCTTACAATATGAAGTAGGAACAGATTGGAGACAAGCACTCTAACAGTATGAAGTCTGGACCAGATTGGAGACAAGCACTCTAACAGTATGAAGTAGAATCAGATTGAAGATAAGCACTCTAACAATATGAAGTAGGATCAGATTGGATACAAGCACTCTAACACTATGAAGTAGAATCAGATTGAAGATAAGCATTCTATCAATATTATGTAGGAACAGATTGGATACAAGCACTCTAACACTATGAATTAGAATCAGATTAAAGATAAGCACTCTTACAATATGAAGTAGGATCAGATTGGATACAAGCACTCTAACACTATGAAGTAGAATCAGATTGAAGATAAGCACTCTTACAATATGAAGTAGAATCAGATTGGATACAAGCACTCTAACAGTATGAATTAGAATCAGATTGAAGATAAGCACTCTAACACTATGAAGTAGGAACAGATTGGAGACAAGCACTCTAACAGTATGAAGTAGGATCAGATTAAAGATAAGCACTCTAACATTATGAAGTCTGGACCAGATTGAATATAAGCACTCTAACAATATGAAGTAGGAACAGATTGGAGACAAGCACTCTAACAGTATGAAGTAGAATCAGATTGAAGATAAGCACTCTAACAATATGAAGTAGAATCAGATTGAAGATAAGCACTCTAACAGTATGAATTAGAATCAGATTGGAGATAAGCACTCTAACAATATGAAGTAGGATAAGATTGGAGACAAGCACTCTAACAGTATGAAGTAAAATCGGATTGGAGACAAGCACTCTAACAGTATGAAGTAGAATCAGATTGAAGATAAGCACTCTAACAGTATGAAGTAGGAACAGATTGGAGACAAGCACTATAGCAGTATGAAGTCTGGAGCAGATTGGAGACAAGCACTCTAACAGTATGAAGTCTGGACCAGATTGGAGACAAGCACTCTAACAGTATGAAGTCTTGACCAGATTGAAGACAAGCACTCTAATAGTATGAAGTAGAATCAGATTGAAGATAAGCACTCTTACAATATGAAGTAGGATCAGATTGGATACAAGCACTCTAACACTATGAAGTAGAATCAGATTGAAGATAAGCATTCTTACAATATGAAGTAGAATCAGATTGGATACAAGCACTCTAACAGTATGAAGTAGGATCAGATTGAAGATAAGCACTCTAACAATATGAAGTAGGATCAGATTGGATACAAGCACTCTAACAGTATGAAGTAGAATCAGATTGGAGACAAGCACTCTAACACTATGAAGTAGGAACAGATTGGAGACCAGCACTCTAACAGTATGAAGTAGAATCAGATTGGAGACAAGCACTCTAACAGTATGAAGTAGGATCAGATTAGAGACAAGCACTCTAACAGTATGAATTAGAATCAGATTGAAGAAAAGCACTCTAACAATATGAAGTAGGAACAGATTGGAGACAAGCACTATAACAGTATGAAGTAAAATCGGATTGGAGACAAGCACTCTAACAGTATGAAGTAGGATCAGATTGGAGACAAGCACTCTAACATTATGAAGTAGGAACAGATTGGAGACAAGCACTCTAACAGTATGAATTAGAATCAGATTGGAGACAAGCACTCTTACAATATGAAGTAGGAACAGATTGGAGACAAGCACTCTAACAGTATGAAGTCTGGACCAGATTGGAGACAAGCACTCTAACAGTATGAAGTAGAATCAGATTGAAGATAAGCACTCTAACAATATGAAGTAGGATCAGATTGGATACAAGCACTCTAACACTATGAAGTAGAATCAGATTGAAGATAAGCATTCTATCAATATGAAGTAGGATCAGATTGGATACAAGCACTCTAACACTATGAAGTAGAATCAGATTGGAGACAAGCACTCTAACAATATGATGTAGGAACAGATTGGAGACAAACACTCTAACACTATGAAGTAGAATCAGATTGGAGACAAGCACTCTAACAATATGAAGTAGGATCAGATTGGAGACAAGCACTCTAACAGTATGAATTAGAATCAGATTGAAGAAAAGCACTCTAACAGTATGAAGTAGGAACAGATTGGAGACAAGCACTATAACAGTATGAAGTAAAATCGGATTGGAGACAAGCACTCTAACAGTATGAAGTAGAATCAGATTGAAGATAAGCACTCTAACAGTATGAAGTAGGAACAGATTGGAGACAAGCACTCTAACAGTATGAATTAGAATCAGATTGAAGATAAGCACTCTAACAATATGAAGTAGGATCAGTTTGGAGACAAGCACTCTAACAGTATGAAGTAGAATCAGATTGGAGACAAGCACTCTTACAATATGAAGCAGGATCAGATTAGAGACAGGCACTCTAACAGTATGAATTAGGAACAGATTAGAGACAAGCACTCTAACAGTATGAAGTCTGGACCAGATTGAAGACAGGCACTCTAACAGTATGAAGTCTGGAAAGTTCAAAAAATATTATTTCCAGATATGACAAGTATATTCTCCCTCTCACAGGTCTCGAAGTATCCAGCAAATGTGGGTTCACTTCCCAATTCCTATCTCCCTCCGATGGTCAGGTGTGTTAGGATAACCGTACTTAATCGATGAATTGTTTTCAGGTTAAATGTGAATAGTTACACCCGTATGTGTATAGGTGTGTGTGTGTGTGTGTGTTTTAGGATAACCGTACTTAATCAATGAATTGTTTTCAGGTTAACAATACGAGGTTCGAACCTTGCTTCCCAGGATAATTGTACTCGAAACTAATATGGCTCATTCATGCGGAGGGGGGAGTAAACATTGAATTGTTTTCAGGAACAGGCTACAGATCCATAGGTCCTAGGTTCAATCCTCGGTAAAATGTATCATGGATTGGGATCCTGGGTAGTATGCAAGGTTAGAACCCCCAGGAACTCGCATTCACTTTCAGTACACCCCGGATCTCCTCGCCATCGTCATGGGAGGGGGTGTGACCTTCAAGGGTTGTCTCTCGTACGGTCGAGTCACGGTCATTCATCATGGGGACGGGGGGTGAATCCTGGATAACTCAGCGGTAAGAGGGTTCTTCTTCATTGCGAGCAGTTTAACGGTGGCGGTCTGGCATTCCTCGGTGAGGGAAGGGTTTGTGGCGGGACTGAGGTTTGAACCCCGACCGTCAGCATAGAAGTCTGACACCTTACACCTAGACCATCAGCTCGCCCTGGTAGCGCGTATGATGATGGTATTAGTTAATAATCTTTTAAAATCTTTAGGTTCGAACCAGCTTAACACTTAAGATTTAAATCAATTAGAACTTTCATCTACGATATCTAAACATCGCGTTCGTCAAAGTTTAAAGGTGGTTGCTTTAATAATCTTTTAAAATCTTTAAAAAGATTTGTTTACATCATTAGGTTCGAACCAGCTTAACACTTAAGATTTAAATCAATTAGAACTTTCATCTACGATATCTATCATCGCGTTCGTCAAAGTTTAAAGGTGGTTGCTTAGAGTTCAGTCATTTATTATCTTAAAAAAAAAAAAAAACAACCTAGGCAAAGTTCAGTCATTTATTAGCTTAGTACAGTAAAGTTCAACCATAAACATACAGACCATTAATTACATTGGCTAAATTGCTTAGTTAGTGACTGGATTACTAATATATCAAACTAAGCAAAGTTCAGTCATTTATTAGCTTAGTACAGCAAAGTTCAACCATAAACATACAGTCCATTAATTACATTAGCCAAAGTTCAAACGATCTTAATCACCTTTTCATTAATTCTTTTACAAGATTCATACATTTAATAAAGTTAATTACATTACGAAGTTCAACCATTAATTACCTTAAAAATTCATCTGAATATTGAATTAAGCAAAGTTCAAACAATCCTCCTTAAAAAACAAACAGTTACTTCATTTGAATATTGAATTAGCCAAAGTTCAAATTACCATTAAATGAGGATGTAACAAGGAGATTGGTTAAATACACTCTCTTCAACACCTCACCTAGTAGAATCGTAAAAGTTCTGCATGTGTAGATTTAAACCATTCCTAAATCAGTTACTTCATTTGAATATTGAATTAGCCAAAGTTCAAAAAAAACTTAATCACCTTTAAAGTTCTATCATTTATCAGCTTAGTACGTTAAAGTTCGATCATAAACATACAGTCCATTAATTACATTAGCCAAAGTTCGAACGGTCTTAATCACCTTTTCATTAATTCTTTTACAAGATTCATACATTTAAAAAAGTTCAACCATAAACATACAGTGCATTAATTACATTGGCTAAATTGCTATATCAAGTCCCTCTACATTCATCCCGACAACCAGTAGCTTTTTTTTACATCAGAGCGGTTCATATTTGAATACCGAGCAATTGTGCAATTTTTTAATTATTAGCCAAAGTTCAAAAAATCTTAATCCCCCTTAAATGAGACTGGATTATAACGAAGCTAACAATATTTTTCTAAAACACAGGCAAAGTTCAGTCATTTATTAGCTTAGTACAGCAAAGTTCAACCATAAACATACAGTCCATTAATTACATTAGCCAAAGTTCAAACGATCTTAATCACCTTTTCATTAATTTTTTACAAGATTCATACATTTAATAAAGTTAATTACATTACGAAGTTCAACCATTAATTACCTTAAAAATTCATCTGAATATTGAATTAAGCAAAGTTCAAACAATCCTCCTTATAAAAACAAACAGTTACTTCATTT
Organism: Timema cristinae; assembly: GCA_039000515.1. Classification (NCBI taxonomy): domain Eukaryota; kingdom Metazoa; phylum Arthropoda; class Insecta; order Phasmatodea; family Timematidae; genus Timema; species Timema cristinae. Next base: position 22,390,261 of record JBCFYV010011164.1, read on the forward strand.
GAATATTGAATTAGCCAAAGTTCAAATTACCATTAAATGAGGATGTAACAAGGAGATTGGTTAAATACACTCTCTTCAACACCTCACCTAGTAGAATCGTAAAAGTTCTGCATGTGTAGATTTAAACCTTTCCTAAATCAGTTACTTCATTGAATATTGAATTAGCCAAAGTTCAAAAAAACTTAATCACCTTTAAAGTTCTATCATTTATCAGCTTAGTACGTTAAAGTTCGATCATAAACATACAGTCCATTAATTACATTAGCCAAGTTCAACGTCTTAATCACCTTTTCATTAATTCTTTTACAAGATCATACATTTAAAAGTTAATACATACAGTCATTAATTAATTCTAATTGTACAAGTTCACATCTCCAAACAACAACAGTTCTATTTGAATAAGCAAGTCAATTAATTAATGAGTTAAAATTTATCCTTTTAACCTTATAACGAAGCTCATTTTTAAACCAGCAAATCAGTCTTATTGTTATGCAAAGTTCAAAAACTAATCAATTAAATATCTTTCATTAACTTAAATTCATCATAATAAAGTAATACATTAGAAGTTCAACTTATACCTTTTCATTATTATTAACAAGTTCAACATTTAAAAAGTTCAACCTTAAACAAACAGTTATTCATTTGAAATTGTAAATCAATCCTTTAATTACAGAATTAGTTTTTTTTACATCACCTATTGAATCGAATTTGCATTTAATTAACATCAAAATTATCTTAATATGAATACCAAGCAAAACTAAACCTAAAGTTCATCATTTATAGCTTAGTACAGCAAAGTTCACATAAACATACAGCCATTATTACATTAGCCAAAGTTCAACGGTCTTAATCACCTTTTCATTAATTCTTTACAAGATTCATACATTTAATAAAGTTATTACATACGAAGTTCAACATTAATTACCTTAAAATTCATCGAATATTGAATTAAGCAAAGTTCAAACAATCCTCCTTAAAAAACAAACAGTTACTTCATTTGAATATTGAATTAGCCAAAGTTCAAATTACCATTAAATGAGGATGTAACAAGAGATTGGTTAAATACACTCTCTTCAAACCTCACCTAGTAGAATCGTAAAAGTTCTGCATGTGTAGATTTAAACCTTCCTAAATCATTACTTCATTTGAATATTGAATTAGCCAAAGTTCAAAAAACTTAATCACCTTTAAAGTTCTATCATTATCAGCTTAGTACGTTAAAGTTCGATCATAACATACAGTCCATTAATTACATTAGCCAAAGTTCGAACGGTCTTAATCACCTTTTCATTAATTCTTTTACAAGATTCATACATTTAAAAAAGTTCAACCATAAACATACAGTGCATTAATTACATTGGCTAAATTGCTATATCAAGTCCCTCTACATTCATCCCGACAACCAGTAGCTTTTTTTTACATCAGAGCGGTTCATATTTGAATACCGAGCAATTGTGCAATTTTTTAATTATTAGCCAAAGTTCAAAAAATCTTAATCCCCCTTAAATGAGACTGGATTATAACGAAGCTAACAATATTTTTCTAAAACACAGGCAAAGTTCAGTCATTTATTAGCTTAGTACAGCAAAGTTCAACCATAAACATACAGTCCATTAATTACATTAGCCAAAGTTCAAACGATCTTAATCACCTTTTCATTAATTCTTTTACAAGATTCATACATTTAATAAAGTTAATTACATTACGAAGTTCAACCATTAATTACCTTAAAAATTCATCTGAATATTGAATTAAGCAAAGTTCAAACAATCCTCCTTAAAAAACAAACAGTTACTTCATTTGAATATTGAATTAGCCAAAGTTCAAATTACCATTAAATGAGGATGTAACAAGGAGATTGGTTAAATACACTCTCTTCAACACCTCACCTAGTAGAATCGTAAAAGTTCTGCATGTGTAGATTTAAACCTTTCCTAAATCAGTTACTTCATTTGAATATTGAATTAGCCAAAGTTCAAAAAAACTTAATCACCTTTAAAGTTCTATCATTTATCAGCTTAGTACGTTAAAGTTCGATCATAAACATACAGTCCATTAATTACATTAGCCAAAGTTCGAACGGTCTTAATCACCTTTTCATTAATTCTTTTACAAGATTCATACATTTAAAAAAGTTAATTACATTACGAAGTTCAGCCATTAATTACCTTAAAAATTCATCCGAATATTGAATTAAGCAAAGTTCAAACAATCCTCCTTAAAAACAAAGTTTGACCATTAATTACCTTAAAAACAAAAAGTTACTTCATTTGAATATTGAATTACCATTAAATGAATTACCTTTAAATGAGGATGTAACAAGGAGATTGGTTAAATACACTCTCTTCAACTCCTCACCTAGTAGAATCGTAAAAGTTCTGCATGTGTAGATTTAAACCATTCCTAAATCAGTTACTTCATTTGAATATTGAATTAACTAATGTTCGAACAATGTTTAAATGAGGCAGGATTATGGAGAAGTTAACAATATCGGATTAGTCAAATTAATTACCTTTTCATTAATTCTTTTACAAGATTCATACATTTAAAGTGTTAATTACATTACCTTAAAAACACAAAGTCCATTAATTACTTTTTTAACCAAAGTTCAAACAATCTTAATTAATTACCTTAAAATTGGTTAAATACACTCTCTTCAACACCTCACCTAGTAGAATCGTAAAAGTTCTGCATGTGTAGATTTAAACCTTTCCTAAATCAGTTACTTCATTTGAATATTGAATTAGCCAAAGTTCAAAAAAACTTAATCACCTTTAAAGTTCTATCATTTATCAGCTTAGTACGTTAAAGTTCGATCATAAACATACATTAGCCAAAGTTCGAACGGTCTTAATCACCTTTTCATTAATTCTTTTACAAGATTCATACATTTAAAAAAGTTAATTACATTACGAAGTTCAGCCATTAATTACCTTAAAAATTCATCCGAATATTGAATTAAGCAAAGTTCAAACAATCCTCCTTAAAAACAAAGTTTGACCATTAATTACCTTAAAAACAAAAAGTTACTTCATTTGAATATTGAATTACCATTAAATGAATTACCTTTAAATGAGGATGTAACAAGGAGATTGGTTAAATACACTCTCTTCAACTCCTCACCTAGTAGAATCGTAAAAGTTCTGCATGTGTAGATTTAAACCATTCCTAAATCAGTTACTTCATTTGAATATTGAATTAACTAATGTTCGAACAATGTTTAAATGAGGCAGGATTATGGAGAAGTTAACAATATCGGATTAGTCAAATTAATTACCTTTTCATTAATTCTTTTACAAGATTCATACATTTAAAGTGTTAATTACATTAGCTTAAAAACACAAAGTCCATTAATTACTTTTTTAACCAAAGTTCAAACAATCTTAATTAATTACCTTAAAATTGGTTAAATACACTCTCTTCAACTCCTCTCCTAGTCGGATCGTAAAAGTTCTGCATGGGTAGATTTAAACCATTCTTTAAGTAGTAGAACATTTTCCGTAGCACAAGAATAGAAGCTAGCGTAATGAGTAGCGCACTTGTTCGCGTTGTACAGTTTTTTTAGCTTTCTCAGGGAAGGACATCCAAGTTCGCCTAACTCAAAAAACTCATACTTGTCAGAGAGAGAAACTCTCCGACCCCTGGGGAGAAAGAGAACCGTCCGAAGACCTCCTACAAAGTACACAGATCTAGACCCTCAAGAAATTTATGTTCTAATACCTTGACTGTTATGATAATGTACGGCTCTTTCAAGAGCAGCTGTGCACCGTAGTCACTAGGTCAAGCCCCCCGCGACACACTTTACCGTGTGGGACACCTTACAACCCTATCCATGGGGTTTAAACGCTACGTCACGATGCGAGAGATAACCCCTCCACCCGGGTGTTCCATACCGAGAGAGAGAGAGGGATATACTTGTCATATCCAGGTTGTTTCCTGTGATCTAGGGATTGAACCTAGGACCTATGGATCTGTAGCCTGTTCCTGAAAACAATTCAATGTTTACTCCCCCCCTCCGCATGAATGAGCCATATTAGTTTCGAGTACAATTATCCTGGGAAGTAAGGTTCGAACCTCGTATTGTTAACCTGAAAACAATTCATTGATTAAGTACGGTTATCCTAAAACACACACACACACCTATACACATACGGGTGTAACTATTCACATTTAACCTGAAAACAATTCATCGATTAAGTACGGTTATCCTAACACACCTGACCATCGGAGGGAGATAGGAATTGGGAAGTGAACCCACATTTGCTGGATACTTCGAGAGCTGTGAGAGGGAGAATATACTTGTCATATCTGGAAATAATATTTTTTGAACTTTCCAGACTTCATACTGTTAGAGTGCCTGTCTTCAATCTGGTCCAGACTTCATACTGTTAGAGTGCTTGTCTCTAATCTGTTCCTACTTCATACTGTTAGAGTGCCTGTCTCTAATCTGATCCTGCTTCATATTGTAAGAGTGCTTGTCTCCAATCTGATTCTACTTCATAGTGTTAGAGTGCTTGTCTCCAAACTGATCCTACTTCATATTGTTAGAGTGCTTATCTTCAATCTGATTCTAATTCATACTGTTAGAGTGCTTGTCTCCAATCTGTTCCTACTTCATACTGTTAGAGTGCTTATCTTCAATCTGATTCTACTTCATACTGTTAGAGTGCTTGTCTCCAATCCGATTTTACTTCATACTGTTATAGTGCTTGTCTCCAATCTGTTCCTACTTCATACTGTTAGAGTGCTTTTCTTCAATCTGATTCTAATTCATACTGTTAGAGTGCTTGTCTCCAATCTGATCCTACTTCATATTGTTAGAGTGCTTGTCTCCAATCTGATTCTACTTCATAGTGTTAGAGTGTTTGTCTCCAATCTGTTCCTACATCATATTGTTAGAGTGCTTGTCTCCAATCTGATTCTACTTCATAGTGTTAGAGTGCTTGTATCCAATCTGATCCTACTTCATATTGATAGAATGCTTATCTTCAATCTGATTCTACTTCATAGTGTTAGAGTGCTTGTATCCAATCTGATCCTACTTCATATTGTTAGAGTGCTTATCTTCAATCTGATTCTACTTCATACTGTTAGAGTGCTTGTCTCCAATCTGGTCCAGACTTCATACTGTTAGAGTGCTTGTCTCCAATCTGTTCCTACTTCATATTGTAAGAGTGCTTGTCTCCAATCTGATTCTAATTCATACTGTTAGAGTGCTTGTCTCCAATCTGTTCCTACTTCATAATGTTAGAGTGCTTGTCTCCAATCTGATCCTACTTCATACTGTTAGAGTGCTTGTCTCCAATCCGATTTTACTTCATACTGTTATAGTGCTTGTCTCCAATCTGTTCCTACTTCATATTGTTAGAGTGCTTTTCTTCAATCTGATTCTAATTCATACTGTTAGAGTGCTTGTCTCTAATCTGATCCTACTTCATACTGTTAGAGTGCTTGTCTCCAATCTGATTCTACTTCATACTGTTAGAGTGCTGGTCTCCAATCTGTTCCTACTTCATAGTGTTAGAGTGCTTGTCTCCAATCTGATTCTACTTCATACTGTTAGAGTGCTTGTATCCAATCTGATCCTACTTCATATTGTTAGAGTGCTTATCTTCAATCTGATCCTACTTCATACTGTTAGAGTGCTTGTATCCAATCTGATTCTACTTCATATTGTAAGAATGCTTATCTTCAATCTGATTCTACTTCATAGTGTTAGAGTGCTTGTATCCAATCTGATCCTACTTCATATTGTAAGAGTGCTTATCTTCAATCTGATTCTACTTCATACTATTAGAGTGCTTGTCTTCAATCTGGTCAAGACTTCATACTGTTAGAGTGCTTGTCTTCAATCTGGTCAAGACTTCATACTGATAGAGTGCTTGTCTTCAATCTGCTCCAGACTTCATACTGCTATAGTGATTGTCTTCAATCTGGTCCAGACTTCTAACTGTTAGAGTGCTTGTCTCCAATCTGGTCCAGACTTCATACTGTTAGAGTGCTTGTCTCCAATCTGATCCTACTTCATATTGTTAGAGTGCTTATCTTCAATCTGATTCTAATTCATACTGTTAGAGTGCTTGTATCCAATCTGATCCTACTTCATATTGTAAGAGTGCTTGTATCCAATCTGATTCTACTTCATATTGTAAGAGTGCTTGTCTCCAATCTGATTCTACTTCATACTGTTAGAGTGCTTGTCTCCAATCTGGTCCAGACTTCATACTGTTAGAGTGCTTGTCTCCAATCTGCTCCAGACTTCATACTGCTATAGTGCTTGTCTCCAATCTGTTCCTACTTCATACTGTTAGAGTGCTTATCTTCAATCTGATTCTACTTCATACTGTTAGAGTGCTTGTCTCCAATCCGATTTTACTTCATACTGTTAGAGTGCTTGTCTCCAATCTTATCCTACTTCATATTGTTAGAGTGCTTATCTCCAATCTGATTCTAATTCATACTGTTAGAGTGCTTATCTTCAATCTGATTCTACTTCATATTGTTAGAGTGCTTATCTTCAATCTGATTCTACTTCATACTGTTAGAGTGCTTGTCTCCAATCTGTTCCTACTTCATATTGTTAGAGTGCTTATATTCAATCTGGTCCAGACTTCATAATGTTAGAGTGCTTATCTTTAATCTGATCCTACTTCATACTGTTAGAGTGCTTGTCTCCAATCTGTTCCTACTTCATAGTGTTAGAGTGCTTATCTTCAATCTGATTCTAATTCATACTGTTAGAGTGCTTGTATCCAATCTGATTCTACTTCATATTGTAAGAGTGCTTATCTTCAATCTGATTCTACTTCATAGTGTTAGAGTGCTTGTATCCAATCTGATCCTACTTCATATTGTAAGAGTGCTTATCTTTAATCTGATTCTAATTCATAGTGTTAGAGTGCTTGTATCCAATCTGTTCCTACATAATATTGATAGAATGCTTATCTTCAATCTGATTCTACTTCATAGTGTTAGAGTGCTTGTATCCAATCTGATCCTACTTCATATTGTTAGAGTGCTTATCTTCAATCTGATTCTACTTCATACTGTTAGAGTGCTTGTCTCCAATCTGGTCCAGACTTCATACTGTTAGAGTGCTTGTCTCCAATCTGTTCCTACTTCATATTGTAAGAGTGCTTGTCTCCAATCTGATTCTACTTCATACTGTTAGAGTGCTTGTCTCCAATCTGTTCCTACTTCATAATGTTAGAGTGCTTGGCTCCAATCTGATCCTACTTCATACTGTTAGAGTGCTTGTCTCCAATCTGATCCTACTTCATATTGTTAGAGTGCTTGTCTCCAATCTGGTCCAGACTTCATACTGTTAGAGTGCTTGTCTTCAATCTGGTCCAGACTTCATACTGTTAGAGTGCTTGTCTCTAATCTGATCCTACTTCATACTGTTAGAGTGCTTGTCTCCAATTTGATTCTACTTCATACTGTTAGAGTGCTGGTCTCCAATCTGTTCCTACTTCATAGTGTTAGAGTGCTTATCTTCAATCTGATTCTAATTCATACTGTTAGAGTGCTTGTATCCAATCTGATTCTACTTCATATTGTAAGAGTGCTTATCTTCAATCTGATTCTACTTCATAGTGTTAGAGTGCTTGTATCCAATCTGATCCTACTTCATATTGTAAGAGTGCTTATCTTTAATCTGATTCTACTTCATAGTGTTAGAGTGCTTGTATCCAATCTGTTCCTACATAATATTGATAGAATGCTTATCTTCAATCTGATTCTACTTCATAGTGTTAGAGTGCTTGTATCCAATCTGATCCTACTTCATATTGTTAGAGTGCTTATCTTCAATCTGATTCTACTTCATACTGTTAGAGTACTTGTCTCCAATCTGTTCCTACTTCTTATTGATAGAGTGCTTATCTTCAATCTGATTCTAATTCATACTGTTAGAGTGCTTGTCTCCAATCTGTTCCTACTTCATACTGTTAGAGTGCTTATCTTCAATCTGATTCTACTTCATACTGTTAGAGTGCTTGTCTCCAATCCGATTTTACTTCATACTGTTAGAGTGCTTGTCTCCAATCTTATCCTACTTCATATTGTTAGAGTGCTTATCTCCAATCTGATTCTAATTCATATTGTTAGAGTGCTTGTACCCAATCTGATTCTACTTCATATTGTTAGAGTGCTTATCTTCAATCTGATTCTACTTCATACTGTTAGAGTGCTTGTCTCCAATCTGTTCCTACTTCATATTGTTAGAGTGCTTATCTTCAATCTGATTCTACTTCATACTGTTAGAGTGCTTGTCTCCAATCTGTTCCTACTTCATATTGTTAGAGTGCTTATCTTCAATCTGATTCTAATTCATACTGTTAGAGTGCTTGTCTCCAATCTGTTCCTACTTCATATTGTAAGAGTGCTTATCTTCAATCCGGTCCAGACTTCATACTGTTAGAGTGCTTGTACCCAATCTGATCCTACTTCTTATTGATAGAGTGCTTATCTTCAATCTGATCCTACTTCATATTGTAAGAGTGCTTGTATCCAATCTGATCCTACTTCATATTGTAAGAGTGCTTATCTTCAATCTGATTCTACTTCATAATGTTAGAGTGCTTGTCTTCAATCTGGTCAAGACTTCATACAGTTAGAGTGCCTGTCTTCAATCTGGTCAAGACTTCATACTGTTAAAGTGCTTGTCTTCAATCTGCTCCAGACTTCATACTGTTAGAGTGATTGTCTTCAATCTGGTCCAGACTTCATACTGTTAGAGTGCTTGTCTCCAATCTGGTCCAGACTTCATACTGTTAGAGTGCTTGTCTCCAATCTGATCCTACTTCATACTGTTAGAGTGCTGGTCTCCAATCTGATTCTACTTCATATTGTAAGAGTGCTTGTCTTCAATCTGGTCAAGGCTTCATACTGTTATCCTATGATCTAGGGATTCAACCTAGGACCTAGGGATCTGTAGCCTGTTCCATTAGGTTGTTTCCTGTGAACCCGAGACATCTAGATCAGTAGCCTGTTCCATTAGGTTATTTCCTATGATCTAGGGATTGAACCCGGGACTTCTAGATCAGTTGCCTGTTCCGTTAGGTTGTTTCCTGTGATCTAGGGATTCAACCTAGGACCTAGGGATCTGTAGCCTGTTCCATTAGGTTGAACCCGAGACATCTAGATCAGTAGCCTGTTCCATTAGGTCGTTTCCTGTGATCTAGGGATTCAACCTAGGACTGACCACTCAGATCCCCTCCGGTGGTCGCATCTAGGGTTCGAATCTAGGTCGGGTCTACTCAAGAGTGGTATTCTGTTTTTTGAAACTAAAAACCTCCGCGGTATTGAAGTTTTATGTAGAGGGTCTTAACTTTGCTGTACTAAGGTAGCATACTACCCAGGATCCCAATCCATGATACGTTTTACTACCATTTCGAGAATAGAATACACCTACACATCGAGACCGTGAGACGACCTGAACCCACATTTGCAGAGAGGGAGAGAAAACCCTGTTCCCCGTATGTTAGTCTCCCCCGCCCCCCTCTCAGCCATCCCTAGCCCTCCGCGCATCCCAGTCGTGTCCTCGTATCCTGCTCCGCATCAACATATCTATCCCTCTCTCCCCACCCACCCATGTCACAGAATACCGTACCAAAAAAAATATATATTGCCTCCCCCCACCCCCTCATCCAGGTGCTCCATCCACCAACCTACACACATCAACCCTCCCAACATCCATTATTATGTTAATGAGTCACAGAAAAAAACCAGATGCTCCACACACTCACCCCTCTGCCACCATCGCGTGCTACAACCCTTCCTATCCCCACATCCCCCCCATCCCCCCATCCCCCCCTCCCCCTGTTGCAGAATTCTCACTTTCCCCTTACTCTCATTTAGTGGGTAATTCTAAGGCCTTCTCATTACTTGGGAAATTTTTATATGAAATATTGATATTTTTTGAGTTATTTTGAATATTTGTGATGTGTCTGGCAATTTTGTGGGACTGCACAAGACACCATATAATCTTTTATATTATCGAGTCTTGTGAATTCTTTTATGTACGTAAATCCGAGCCATTCATTTTACCATGTATGTTGTGTGGCGTGCGCATCGGGTGGCGAGCTCTGCAAACTCTAGCGCTTGTGTCGCGCTCGGCTCAGAGTGGGCTGACGCGACGAGAGGTGTGATGATTAACTGGCCTGACTTGAAAGAGTCAACACTTCTCTCCGAATGGCTAGTCTTGTCTGGGAGTCTTCGAACGATGTGCACGCCCACGAGTCAAAGGAAGTCTTCTGTGTGTTGTATATTCTTTAAATAAATTATACAAGTATCTTTCCATCCACGGCTTGATTATTACTTCTAATTAAGATCCTCAAATGGAACCTAGCACAGCACAATGGTAGCAGAGCATTGAACACAGTCGACTTGTTTGACCCATCAGATGATTTGCAAGTTGATGGTAGCAGAGAATAATGGAAACATACAACAAAGAAACAACGCGTGATAATTTGAAAAACCATCAGCCAAATCCAAGTATACACAAGCATGCAAGACGTCAACAATTCCGCCCCAGAAGTGGAAAGTGACCTATTAGATGACGACTCGACAATCCGGAGGGCAGCGCGAGGCAATATCGCTATCACCAGCCGGATCAACACGTTGCAGACCAGAACCACATAGCAGATTGGAGCCCGTTAAGTGTTCACCATATCCAGCCCAGGGGCCATCAAACGAAGGGGCCAAACGGCCATTCAACAAGCATCCCTACTCGGAAACAACGGGAAGGTCGGCGGTTCGCCACGAACGAGCGACCCCGAGAATGGATCAACAACAAGCACGACCTACAGGATCTACCAGTCAACATCACCACTAATAGCTAAGTACAGTCATCAAGTTCCAGCAACCCATTCTCCAAATGTTTAATCCAGTGTGGGCACATTCGATGGGGAGGGGTGGTAGATGGGCAACACCCATCTCAATCAGGGCTCACCAATAATAAATATAAAGAGTGATTTCTCCTTTTTTTAAGGTTAGATGAGTTTAATGGGAATCAAAATGAGTAAACTATAGGTTCTAGGGGCCAGTTGGACTTAACTACCTCTTTGAAATAAAACTGTTGAACGTTGGTCTAATAGGTAAGAAACATCTTAAAAACGATTGATTTGGTGACGAAGAAAAAAAGTTATACGTAGGAGTCAGGTCCCTTCTAACATTCACACTACTATACACCAAGTTTTAGCCTTACTATAAACCATTGATGAGGTATTATTTACTCTTAGAAACAAGCTTAGTGCTATAGGGTGGAAGCCACTAGGTAATAATACAGACTAAAAAGAAAACAAGGTCTAACGAAAGGTGTACGTTTCGTTTGACGCTGTTGCCGAGGTCAAGGGGTCAATTGTCTAGCTAGCGCTACGCGTTAACATTGAGAACCTATTATTTAGGACATCACCTAGGCCAAATAGAGCAAGCGCCGGCGTAAGGTTAAAAGGGAAAAAGAAGGTAAGGGTCGAACATCGTAGAGTGAATAGGGGACGCGTAGATGAGAAGAAGCCGAACCAGGGAAATTATCTCAAAATCCCATAGGAATAGTAGACTAGACTCTTACCCAATAGTTAATTCTACTCGCCGTCATCATGGATTTGGACCCAAACAGGTTGTTGAAAGATGAACTACAATACGAGATCATAATTCGTGGAGAAACCCCGTTAGATACGGTGGATGGGTTACGCAGCCAACTCCTCCTACTATTAGATAGGGAAAGAGACTTAAACGCCTCGATAGTAAAAACAGCCTTAATTCCTCCGCTATCAGACGAAGTTCCCAAAGTAGAACGGAGGTTACATACCCTAAAGGAAGACCTAACTGACAAGACAGAACTTACCCGAGTCAAATAAAGAAATTTGAAACTACCTTGTTACATCTTTCGTCGAGACTAGAAAGGGCGACCATAGACGATAGTAAGTTCATAGAAGGAAAAGAGGCTGGTTTAAAATTATGTGAACAACTCAAAGCAAAGGTAAAGTCGCTTAGGGGGCACCAAAAGGAGCCCACGCGTTCTAGTAACGAAGAGGAGCTATCCAGCCGACTAGCAGAGGGCTCGGGGGTGGAAAGAGATCCCGCGACTGAAATCAAAAAAACCCAGAATGACAAATCACCTATAACTGATCCCATTCAAATGGAACCGCATGAGGTTGTTAAATCCAGACTGTTTACGGTCTTGAGTATAGTGAGAAAATGGGGAGTACGTTTTGGGGAGGAGTCAGACCCAGTGGATTGTTTAGAAAGAGTAAATGAACTTAAAGCCACTTACCATTTAACCGATAAGGAGTTATTACAAGCGCTACCCGAAATTTTTCAAGGAAGTAGGTTACGGTGGTTGAGAAACAATCAACATAACTGGCGCGATTGGGAGCAATTTCAAACATTATTCAAAGTTAATTTTTTTAAGACTAACTACCAAGAGTTAATAGAAGAGGAGATTCCGGGAAGGATACAAAAACCCACGGAATCCGTACAGGAGTATGTAACTGAATTGCAAACTCTAATTAGAAGGCACGGGGGGTTCACGCCGGAACAGGAGCTGAACCGAATTTTTCGCAACCTAAGGCCCGATATTAAAATAAGTTTAACTAGAACCCAGATACAGTCCGTCCCTCAGTTAGTGAAAGAGGCCGCAAGTTTCGAATTGAGCCAACAAGAAATTAAAAATTACAATAGACACTTTAGCGAAGAAAATAAACTTAGAAGGAACCCCAGTGTTGGCGGACGGCGTAACCAGGAAAACCGGCAATACCAAGAGGAGCCCACGTTTGCACGAAGGGTGGAGAGGGAAACATTACCATACAATCCAACAGTCAGAGGCGATAGAAAAGGTAATATCTCCTCCCTAAATACTCGAAAATGCTTCAATTGTTTTTCGACTACGCATTTGGTCCGTGACTGCCCTAATAGAAACCCAAGGGGTAAGGAGCAAGGTAAAAGGAAGTTTTTTTTAAGTAGGCGTGGTCCGAACAACCGATCCACGCCGCTGAATCCACTCGTGAATCACAACCACGAGGGCGCGCTAAAGGGAGTGAATATAAATATTGGCAAAATAAATACAATCGCTCTTTTGGACACGGGCTCAGTTAGCAATATCATGTCTATAGAGTTCTATGAAAATCTAGAAAAAAACAAACTAAAAGGGCTTACACCATGTGACGTACAATGCGTCTTAGCGGACACTAGAACCTTAAAAGTTAAACAAAGAGCAAGGATAAATATCAAAATAGGCAGGTGGGCGTGGCCTATTTGGTTTCTGATTGTGGAATCCTTGGTGACACCGGTTATATTAGGACACGGATTCATGCGTGACGCAGGGATGAAAATTGATTTCGCTAGTAATAAGGTGTGTTTTGAATTCGATAACCAGCTAGAGTTTAAATTAGAGCCCTTACCTGAACGGAGGGAGGTATAACTGGTGGCAGAATTGTGGGCCTGGCATTCATTATACTGTCATTATCTACAGATATAGAAGCAGAGGGCCTGAACGACTCTTCACTTCGACGCACAGAGTTGTCCCTAGACGATGACCTTGATGGATGACCACTAGTTTGAATTGGTCGCGAGTCTTCCATTGCCGGTTTGAAAGAAGCTACCATTCGCTCCTTTTCTATCGAAGGTGTGGGGGTAGATTTCCCAGGTCCTGACCGAGAACTTGATATGATCGATGGAGGTTGCCTCCTCTCCTCAGGCATTTCATTGGCATTTATCAGGGCTGAATAATAGTTAGTTGAGCTATATTGAGGTCCTTTCTTCTCTGGCTCCATCTTTATCGCAGCACCCTTCCCCAAGAAGAAAACAAATTCTTTGAGCCTAAATTAATTGCCAGATCAGAATCCTTATTTAATTTAAATTTGTTTGTATCTACTGCTATTCGCGAATTTGACCTATTTCCTGGCGCAACAGTATTCCAACCATCTTCATTCATATTTCCTCCACCAGGACCACCTCTATTTTTCCTCCTGTCCATAGTATTGCCACCACCGCCGCCACCTCCTCCACGATCATCTTGTCTTCTAGGAGTTTGTTGAGCAGAATTTAGAGCTATTAACATATCAGAGGTTTCCTTTTCAGCTTCTTTCTGAATTTGATCTATAGTCTTGGGAGCAGAATCATCTCGTCGAGGTTTCCACTTGGATTTCCTTAGTTCCAAAACATCTTGCAACATAAACCTCACTCGACTGGAGATCTTTCCTCGTTTCATAGACAACTCCTGCATTTTATCAAAATATTGAGATAACGACTGTTTTGTTTCTAAATCTTTTCCTACTGTGGTTAACAGCTTACACAAACACTCGAGGGACTCCTCATCTCCTTCAGATAGCAAATGTTTTATGCACCTAATCATTATATTCGCAGTTAACATTTGCAACTTGAAAAGTTCACCAATAAACCTAATATTGCCAACAGACTTCATTCTTACTTTCCTTTCTTCTTCATCATACAATGCTTGTAGTTCCTTCTTCTTTTCAGGATCTATAGTTGCTTCTATTTCCTTCAATTTCTCGTCACGATTTAAATCAGCCTCCGTGCTCTTCTCAAATTCATGCTGACAACGATTCAACAAAAGCTTTCGAAATTCGACAAATTCTGAATCTTCTTTGGTTTTCCTTTCTGCCGGGACTTGCATATTTGATAAAACTTTGCACATTTGTGCGTAAGCCACAGAAAAACTAGGTTCATCAACTGCCTTTTCAAAAACCAGATTGATTACTCCCAGAAGCCTTTCAGAATTGTCTATAGGTAAAGTCTGAACTTGATTCACCAAGGTATGGAACTTCTGTGGTGTAAGCTTGTTCAGAACACTACGCACCTTCTTATATAGTTCCTCAGTCTTTGCCTCTACCTCGGATGCAGAATCACCCTTAATTCGACCAGGTTTCCAGGCATTTTCAGTCTCATGAAGCTTAATATCTTCTCTCAAGGACAAGGATACATGAATAACATTAGGCTTGTTACTCTTTGGCTTGCCCTGTTGACTATTCCTTTTAGGGATAGGCCCTTGGTATCTAGATCCACCAGATCCTCTCAACGCAAAATTAGGAGTTAGAGACTCATGGGTGCGATTCTGGTTCATTAGCGGTCGGCTGTCCATCGCTCTAGATTGCCTATTTGAAGAATTATTCAGCACAACTTCCAGGTCTGGTAGGTTTTCAGGTTTTTTCTTAGACTGAGGATCATTCTGGAGTTCCATTAGGAAATCTCGCTCATATTTCTTCTTTCCGTCTGGATTCACGGGGCTCCACTGATCAACTTTGTATGGAAGTTTAACATTGAATAATGCAGGTACAACTGGAATATTCTCAATAACTGGAGGAATATCTTCCTTCAAAGCTGCAGCAGACACTTTTGTATTCTCTTCATTAAGGGCTGTCACCAGTTTCTCTTCTTCAGCATCAACATCTGGCTGTTGTTCCTCCCCTTCCTTCGGTTCGGGACTATCCATGACCACCGGGCTTGCTGGGACCTCCACAGTCACAGGACTTTCAGCTTCTGGCACACGAGGGACTGGGGGTAGAACCTGGGCAGATGTCACTACTGCTGCCACAGGGACAGGAGTTGGTGCAGGTGTGGGCGCTGGAGTCGGGGCGGCCACAGCAGAGGGAGGGGGGGTTTCTTCTGTGGCAGACCCGACAAAAGCGTCCATGTCACTACCCTCTTTTCCCACTCCTTTACGGTTGTAGTCTTTCATCTTTGCAACACGTTTTTGTTTGGAGCGTTGAGTGGCCTTACCTTTATTATTTTTCCCCATGTTGAAAGGAGGAATTACCACAATCCGATTCTAGCACTTCACACCAAAACCATACTTCATGGGGGGAAACTAACGGTGAAGACCTCTCCCAGTTCAAAGTCCTCGATAATCACATATTCCCGCATTGCTTAATATTGTAAAATATAAAATTTCTTAAAGCTTTTGCACTCCGTTCCCTAATCACAAGTTTTCACGTTCCAATGTGGAGACGGAGTGCAAAAGCTTTAAGAAATTTTATATTTGCGTGGCCTATTTGGTTTCTGATTGTGGAATCCTTGGTGACACCGGTTATATTAGGACACGGATTCATGCGTGACGCAGGGATGAAAATTGATTTCGCTAGTAATAAGGTGTGTTTTGAATTCGATAACCAGCTAGAGTTTAAATTAGAGCCCTTACCTGAACGGAGGGAGGTAACGGTAGCGGTGGAGACTAAATCCACGGGACGCTTTAATAAGGTGCTGAGTGAATATACGGACGTAATAAGTGAAAAAATAGGAAGGACCCATGTTCTCACCTTAGACATTGAACTCCTCGACAATTGCCCAGTGCGTTCTAAACCGTACCACTATGCGCCACCCAAATTGCAAGTACTTAGGCCCCACATCCAAGAACTAATAAAAAAGGAAATTATCAGACCCTCGAAAAGTCCGTATGCGTCCCCAGCCTTTCTCGTAACGAAGGAAAACAAGGAAAATAGGATGGTCATCGACTATAGGAAATTGAACGCAAAGGTGAAGTTTGAAGCGACACCCTTACCAACTATCGAAATGGCCTTTCAATACTTGGGAGAGGCCAAGATATATACGGTGTTGGATCTTAATAGGGCCTACTACCAACTTCCCTGTCAGAGGCGTCTAAACCGTACACGGCGTTCATCACGCCCGTGGGGCTATTTGAATTCAATTTTCTCCCATTCGGAATTTGCAATGGGGCACAATCTCTCAGCCGATTGATGAACACCATATTTGGGGACATACAATTCGAGTACGTATTTACGTATCTGGACGACCTTGTAATTTATTCTGCAAACGCCCAAGAACACGAAAAACATCTGAGAGAAGTGTTCAGAAGATTAAGGGAAGCAGGCCTAACCATCAATCCAAAGAAGTTAAGGGTGGCCGTGACGCAGATAGAGTACCTGGGCCACATAATTTCTTGTAAAGGAGTAGCGGTCAACCCGGAACGCACGCGAGTGGTGCGAGACTTTCCCACCCCCAACAATACGAGGAAACTAGCCAGGTTTTTGGGCATGATCAATTTCTATGGAAGGTTCATACCCAATCTGGCGTCGATCGCCTCTCCTCTCTACCAGATAAAGAAAAATAAGGGAACATTTCTGTGGAACTCGCAAGCCGAAGAAGCGTTCCAAGAGTTAAAAGGACTACTTTCGCGACCACCTATATTGAAAATGGCGGACTTCCGGGAACCGTTTATTCTTCAAACGGACGCGTCGTCGTCGGGATTAGGGGCGGTATTGTGTCAACGCAGCAAAGAGGGGTTGCAACCCGTAGCCTACGCCAGCCGAACGCTGCACCAACACGAGAAAAATTATCCCACCTTCGAACTGGAAGCGTTGGGTATCATTTTTGGAGTGAACAAGTTCCGACAGTATTTAGAGCACAGGGAGTTCGAACTTCAAACGGATAACTCCGCCTTGTCTTGGCTATTGAATCATCCCAGGCAAATAGGAAAAATAGCTCGGTGGATTGCTCAACTACAAGTTCTAAGGTACTCGCTGACCCACATCCCTGGAAAAGAAAATGTGGTGGCGGACACTCTTTCAAGGATGTTTGAAGAACAGGGAAGAGAACCCGGACCTACGCAGATGCACGGTGAACGAGAACAAGTCGAGCTTACACCCCCGCAGAAAGAACGAGGAAAACAGGGGGGGAAGGAACCCCCAACGGAGGAATCGTTAGTGGTAGGAGTATTAGCAGGGTTGCCAGAACTGTTCGTACCCATCAACACTACCCAACAAGCCGACCCTAAACTACGAGAAATTATAACCAGTCTCGGCCAAGGTGAGGCTAGACAAGATTACAAAATCAAAGACGACATATTGTTACATAAACCGTCGAGAACGACCGGCTGGAAAGTGTGCGTGCCCGATTCCCACGCCCGGGTACTCTTTGAGTATTTCCACGTGTCTCCGGCGGGCGTTCACTTAGGGGTGGCTAAAACGGTGAACAAGGTAAAGAAGCAACTTTTTTGGCCCAAGATGGAACAGGACATACGAGACAGAGTCCGAGCATGTGAGGTCTGTTCGCGATCTAAACCTGCCCAGAATCGTAGGTACGGATTCTTATCCTCGGATGTGGCACAATTTCCTATGCAGAGGTTATATGTAGACCTGTTCGGTCCCTTGCCAAGATCCAGTGAGGGCAATGTTATTTTATTGACTGTATTAGACGCCTTTTCAAAGTTCGTCTGGCTTATCCCGTTGAGGGCCCCCACGTCCGCTTCAATAGTCAAAGCCCTGAATAGGGAAGTTTTCAAGAACTTTGGTTTTCCGTGTTCCATCGTGTCTGACAATGGAAGCCAGTTCACCTCTCGTTTATTCAAAGATATGTGCTTTTCTAGTGGTATTAGACACTTCACCACTAGCCCATTTTATCCAAATCCGAACCACGTGGAACGTTTTCATAAGAACCTTAAAGCAGCTCTAATAGCTTATCACCATCAATTTCATAGAAAATGGGACACCACGTTACTTTGGTTACAATTGGCGTTCAACTCGGCAACCCACACCAGTCACAAAACTACTCCCGCTGAATTGTTATTAGGTTATGAACAGTTGTCACCTATTAATCTGCGCTGGGAGTTATATCCAGGGTTTTTAGAGGAAGAACCCCCCGAAAAATGGTAGAAAAATGGGAAGTGGCGTTTAACGAACTGAAGAAGTCGCGAGACCTAGTCGCACGAAGGTACAACGCCCAAAGAGCACCCGTACCCTATAAAGTAGGAGATAAAGTAAGGTACGAGCTCCACACGTTGAGCAAGGCAACAGAAGGAGTGGCGGCCAAGTTAACCTATAGGTGGTCAGAACAAATGGTAATCAGTCAATTCTTAACACCCGTGACTGTACTACTGGTGGACCCCCTCACCAAATTACCCTGTCGCAGAGCCCACGTCTCGCAACTTAAACCCTGTGATTAGGCTTCTCCTCTCCACATGCCCCCCCCCTCCTTCCTTTCGGTGGGAGGGCTTCTTTGACGTGTAGGGAGGGTAGCCCGTTTATGTTTCCGGGTGGAATACCCTTCTCCAAAAGGGGAGGTTAAGACTCTAGTTGGCCTAGGCTCTGTCCTTTAGGAGAGAGGGGGGTGTTAGTATCCCCCGCGGTTGCTACGTAAAAACGGGTAACATAAAAGTGATTCGTTTCACTGAAAACGGGTAACAAAAGGTGAATTTATGTCTGTAAACAGGGGTAACATAAAAGTGATTTTGTGTTGGTAAACAGGGGTAACATAAAGTGAGTTGTGTCCGTGAAAACGGGTAACATAAAGTGAATTTGTTTCCGTAAAAAACGGGTACCATAAAGTGATTTGTTTCCCTGAAAACAGGTAACATAAAGTGAGTTGTTTCCGTGAAAACGGGTAACATAAAGTGAATTTGTTTCCGTAAAAAACGGGTAACATAAAGTGAATTTGTTTCCGTAAAAACGGGTAACATAAAGTGATTTGTTTCCCTGTAAACGGGTAACATAAAGTGAGTTGTTTCCGTGAAAACGGGTAACATAAAGTGATTTGTTTCCCTGAAAACAGGTAACATAAAAGTGATTCGTTTCACTGAAACCGGGTAACATAAGGTGAATTTATGTCTGTAAACAGAGGTAACATAAAAGTGATTTTATGTCGGTAAACAGAGGTAACATAAAAGTGTATTTTTGTCTGTAAATGTAAAGCTATAGTCGATATATCCTTACGATGACCGGCCGGTCTAGGTAAACAATGTATTTAGGATGTAAACAATGTATTTAGGATGTAAACAATGTATTTAGGATGTAAACAATGTATTTAGGAGGTGAACAATGTAGTTAGGAGAAGCTGTATACTTATTTAGTTTGTTTATATTCCTAAAATTCATGTAAGGGTAAATCTCTGTAAACGAAGTGTTTAAGAAGTTCCATATAATTTCTAGGTTTAAAAAGGTTCATTCTAGCTTTAGTCTTAATATGCCTTATTATATTTAAGAGGTTAATTGAAGTTCATTTGGAGAGTGCAGAATAAATATGTTTAACCTCCATGGATAACGCTAAGTTCACAGTTTATGTATTGTTTATCTTGTATATAAAGTTTGACTCAAAAAAAAGGGGAGGTGTGTGTGGCGTGCGCATCGGGTGGCGAGCTCTGCAAACTCTAGCGCTTGTGTCGCGCTCGGCTCAGAGTGGGCTGACGCGACGAGAGGTGTGATGATTAACTGGCCTGACTTGAAAGAGTCAACACCTCTCTCCGAATGGCTAGTCTTGTCTGGGAGTCTTCGAACGATGTGCACGCCCACGAGTCAAAGGAAGTCTTCTGTGTGTTGAATATTCTTTAAATAAATTATACAAGTATCTTTCCATCCACGGCTTGATTATTACTTCTAATTAAGATCCTCAAATGGAACCTAGCACAGCACAGTTGACAACGGAAGAGCCAGTGAAGCTAAATTTTTTATCCGATCGTAACATGTAATCTCTTTTTAAGTAGGTTATTCCAGGGACTTCGTTTTAGATAAGGAATTTTTAAATGAAAAATCGATATTTTTAGAGTTATTATGAATGTTTGTGTAATGTGTCCGGCAATTTGGTAGTATTGAATTGCACGAGACAACATTTAAATTACACTTTTCTAACGGATCATGTTTTTGGACTTTTTTTTAATGTTTATGTTTACCATATATGTTGGCTACAGAAGAGCCGGTAACAACTTAGTTTTTTATTCGATCAAAACATTTAAGCTTTCTTTAAATAGGTAATTCCAGGGCCTTCCTTATAGTTGGGGAATTTTTATATGAAAAATCAATAGATTTAGAGTTATTTTGAATATTCGTGATTTTTCCACCAATCTTGTAATATTGAAGTCCATAAGAGTCCATCTAATCTCCTATCTTTTCGGGTTTTGTGAACTATTTTAATGTATGTAAATCCGAGCCCTTCCTTTTATTATATATGTGGATTACATAAAAACCCATAAAAGCTAAATTTTTTATCCGATCGTAACATGTGAAATCTCATTTAGTGGGTAATTCTAAGGCCTTCCCATTACTTGGGAAATTTTTACATGAAAAATTGATATTTTTTGAGTTATTTTTAATATTTGTGATGTGTCTGGCAATTTTGTGGGACTGCACAAGACACCATATAATCTTTTATATTATCGAGTCTTGTGAATTCTTTTATGTACGTAAATCCGAGCCCTTCATTTTACCATGTATGTTGACAACGGAAGAGCCAGTGAAGCTAAATTTTTTTATCCGATCGTAACATGTAATCTCTTTTTAAGTAGGTTATTCCAGGGACTTCGTTTTAGATAAGGAATTTTTATATGAAAAATCGATATTTTTAGAGTTATTTTGAATGTTTGTGTAGTGTGTCCGTCAATTTGGTAGTATTGAAGTGCACGAGACAACATTTAAATTACACTTTTCTATCGATCATGTTTTTTGATTTTTTTTTAATGTTTATATTTACCATTTATGTTGGCTACAGAAGAGCCGGTAACAACTTAGTTTTTTATTAGATCAAAGCATTTAAGCTTTCTTTAAGTAGGTAATTACAGGGCCTTCCTTATAGTTGGGGAATTTTTATATGAAAAATCAATAGTTTTAGAGTTATTTTGAATATTCGTGATTTTTCCACCAAACTTCTAATATTGAAGTGCATAAGAGACCATTAAATCTCCTGTCTTTTCGGGTCTAGTGAACTTTTTTAATGTATGTAAATCCGTTCCCTTCCTTTTATTATATATGTGGATTACATAAAAACCCATAAAAGCTAAATTTTTTATCCGATCGTAACATGTGAAATCTCATTTAGTGGGTAATTCTAAGGCCTTTCCCAATACTTGGGAAATTTTTATATGAAAAATTGATATTTTTAGAGTTATTTTGAATGTTTGTGATGTGTCTGGCAATTTTGTGGGACTGCACAAGACACCATATAATCTTTTATATTATCGAGTCTTGTGAATTCTTTTATGTACGTAAATCCGATCCCTTCATTTTACCATGTATGTTGACAACGGAAGAGCCATTGAAGCAATTTTTTTTATCCGATCGTAACATGTAATCGCTTTTTAAGTAGGTTATTCCAGGGACTTCGTTTTAGATAAGGAATTTTTATATGAAAAATCGATATTTTTAGAGTTATTTTGAATGTTTGTGTAGTGTGTCCGTCAATTTGGTAGTATTGAAGTGCACGAGACAACATTTAAATTACACTTTTCTATCGGATCATGTTTTTGTGATTTTTTTAAATGTTTATGTTTACCATTTATGTTGGCTACAGAAGAGCCGGTAACAACTTAGTTTTTTATTCGATCAAAACATTTAAACTTTCTTTAAGTAGGTAATTTCAGGGCCTTCCTTATAGTTGGGGAATTTTTATATGAAAAATCAATAGTTTTAGAGTTATTTTTAATATTCGTGATTTTTTCCACCAATCTTCTAATATTGAAGTGCATAAGAGACCATCTAATCTGCTATCTTTTCGGGTCTAGTGAACTTTTTTAATGTATGTAAATCCGAGCCCTTCCTTTTATTATATATGTGGATTACATAAAAACCCATAAAAGCTAAATTTTTTATCCGATCGTAACATGTGAAATCTCATTTAGTGGGTAATTCTAAGGCCTTCCCATTACTTGGGAAATTTTTACATGAAAAATTGATATTTTTTGAGTTATTTTGAATATTTGTGATGTGTCTGGCAATTTTGTGGGACTGCACAAGACACCATATAATCTTTTATATTATCGAGTCTTGTGATTCTTTTGTACGTAAATCCGAGCCTTCATTTTACCATGTATGTTGACAACGGAAGAGCAGTGAAGCAAATTTTTTATCCGATCGTAACATGTAATCCTTTTAAGTAGGTTATTCCAGGAACTTCGTTTAGATAAGGAATTTTATATGAAAAATCGATATTTTAGAGTTATATGAATGTTTGTGTAATTGTCTGCAATTTGGTAGTATTGAATGCACGAGACAACATTTAATTACACTTTTCTAACGGATATGTTTTTGACTTTTTTTTAATGTTTATTTCATATATTTGGCTACAGAAAGCGTACAACTAGTTTTTTATTCGATCAACATTAAGCTTTCTTTAAATAGGTAATTCAGGCCTTCCTTATATTGGGGAATTTTTATATAAAATCATAGTTTAGAGTTTTGAATATTCGTGATTTCCACAATCTTGTAATATTGAGTCCATAAGAGACCATCTAATCTCCTACTTTTCGGTCTTGTGAACTTTTAATGTATGTAAATCCGAGCCTTCCTTTTATTATATTGTGGATTACATAAAAACCCATAAAAGCTAAATTTTTTATCCGATCGTAACATGTGAAATCTCATTAGTGGGTAATTCTAAGGCCTCCCATTACTGGGAATTTTTATATGAAAAATTGATATTTTGAGTTATTTTGAATATTGTGATGTGTCGCATTTGTGGACTGCACAAGACACCATATAATCTTTATTTATCGAGTCTGTGAATTCTTTATGTACGTAAATCCGAGCCCTTCATTTTACCATGCATTTGACAGAAGAGCAGTAAGCTAAATTTTATCATCGAACATGTAATCTCTTTTTAAGTAGGTTATTCCAGGACTCGTTTTAGATAAGGAATTTTTATATGAAAATCGATATTTTTAGAGTATTTGAATGTTTGTTAGTGTGTCCGGCAATTTGGTAGTATTGAAGTGCACGAGACAAATTTAAATTACACTTTCTATCGGATCATGTTTTTGATTTTTTTAAATGTTATATTTACCATTATGTTGGTACAGAAGAGCCGATAACAACTTAGTTTTTTTATTAGATCAAAGATTTAAGCTTTCTTTAATAGTAATTACAGGGCCTTCCTTATAGTTGGGGAATTTTTTATATGAAAAATCAATAGTTTTAGGTTATTTTGAATATTCGTGATTTTTCCACCAACTTCTAATATTGAAGTGCATAAGAGACCATTAAATCTCCTGTCTTTTCGGTCTAGTGAACTTTTTTAATGTAGTAAATCCGTGCCCTTCCTTTTATTATATATGTGGATAAATAAAACCCCATAAAAGCTAAATTTTTTATCCGATCGTAACATGTGAATCTCATTTAGTGGGTAATTCTAAGGCCTTCCCAATACTTGGGAAATTTTTACATGAAAAATTGATATTTTTAGAGTTATTTTGAATGTTTTGTGATGTGTCTGGCAATTTTGTGGGACTGCACAAGACACCATAATAATCTTTTATATACGAGTCTTTGGAATTCTTTTATCGTACGTAAATCGATCCCTTCATTTTACCATGTATGTTACAACGGAATAGCCAGTGAAGCAATTTTTTTTATCCGATCGAACATGTAATCTCTTTTTAAGTAGGTTATTCCAGGAACTTCGTTTAGATAAGGAATTTTATATGAAAAATCGATATTTTTAGAGTTATTTTGAATGTTTGTGTAGTGTGTCCGGCAATTTGGTAGTATTGAAGGCACGAGACAACATTTAAATTACACTTTTCTATCGGATCATGTTTTGTATTTTTAATGTTTTATTTACCATTTATGTTGGCTACAGAAGAGCCGGTTTCAATTTATTTTTTTATTAGATCAAAGCATTTTAAGCTTTTTTAATGTAGGTAATTTCAGGGCCTATCCTTTCAGTTGGGGAATTTTTGAAAATAAAAATCAATGTTTTTAGGTTTATTTTATAATATTCATTGTTTTCCACAATCTTGTAATATTGAAGTCCATAAGAAATCATCTAATCTCTCATATCTTTCGGGTCTTGTGAACTTTTTTAATGTATTTAAATCCAGCCCTTCCTTTTATTATATATGTGGATTACATAAAAACCCATAAAAGTCATAAATTTTTTATTCCATCGTAACATGTGAAATCTATTTAGTGGGTAATTCTAAGGCCTTCTCATTACTTGGGAAATTTTACATGAAAATTGATATTTTTTGATTATTTTATTATTTGATGTGATCCTTGGCAATTTTGTGGGACTGCACAAGACACCATATAATCTTTTATATTATCGAGTCTTGTGAATTCTTTTATGTACGTAAATCCGAGCCCTTCATTTTACCATGTATGTTGACAACGGAAGAGCCAGTGAAGCTAAATTTTTTACCCGATCGTAACATGTAATCTCTTTTTAAGTAGGTTATTCCAGGGACCTCGTTTTAGATAAGGAATTTTTATATGAAAAATCGATATTTTTAGAGTTATTTTGAATGTTTGTGTAGTGTGTCCGGCAATTTGGTAGTATTGAAGTGCACGAGACAACATTTAAATTACACTTTTCTATCGGATCATGTTTTTGTGATGTTTTTTAATGTTTATTTACCATTTATGTTGGCTACAGAAGAGCCGGTAGCAACTTAGTTTTTTTATTAGATCAAAGCATTTAAGCTTTCTTTAAGTAGGTAATTACAGGGCCTTCCTTTCAGTTGGGGAATTTTTGTATGAAAAATCAATAGTTTTAGAGTTATTTTGAATATTCGTGATTTTTCCACCAATCTTGTAATATTGAAGTCCATAAGAGATCATCTAATCTCCTATCTTTTCGGGTCTTGTGAACTTTTTTAATGTATTTAAATCCGAGCCCTTCCTTTTTATTATATATGTGGATTACATAAAAATCCATAAAAGCTAAATTTTTTATCCGATCGTAACATGTGAAATCTCATTTAGTGGGTAATTCTAAGGCCTTCTCATTACTTGGGAAATTTTTATATGAAAAATTGATATTTTTTGAGTTATTTTGAATATTTGTGATGTGTCTGGCAATTTTGTGGGACTGCACAAGACACCATATAATCTTTTATATTATCGAGTCTTGTGAATTCTTTTATGTACGTAAATCCGAGCCCTTCATTTTACCATGTATGTTGACAACGGAAGAGCCAGTGAAGCTAAATTTTTTATCCGATCGTAACATGTAAACTCTTTTTAAGTAGGTTATTCCAGGGACTTCGTTTTAGATAAGGAATTTTTATATGAAAAATCGATATTTTTAGAGTTATTTTGAATGTTTGTGTAATGTGTCCGTCAATTTGGTAGTATTGAAGTGCACGAGACAACATTTAAATTACACTTTTCTATCGGATCATGTTTTTGGATTTTTTTTTTAATGTTTATGTTTACCATATATGTTGGCTACAGAAGAGCCGGTAACAACTTAGTTTTTTATTCGATCAAAACATTTAAGCTTTCTTTAAATAGGTAATTCCAGGGCCTTCCTTATAGTTGGGGAATTTTTATATGAAAAATCAATAGTTTTAGAGTTATTTTGAATATTCGTGATTTTTCCACCAATCTTGTAATATTGAAGTCCATAAGAGACCATCTATTCTCCTATCTTTTCGGGTCTTGTGAACTATTTTAATGTATGTAAATCCGAGCCCTTCCTTTTATTATATATGTGGATTACATAAAAACTCATAAAAGCTAAATTTTTTATCCGATCGTAACATGTGAAATCTCATTTAGTGGGTAATTCTAAGGCCTTCCCATTACTTGGGAAATTTTTATATGAAAAATTGATATTGATGTTATTTTGAATATTTGTGATTGTCTGGCAATTTTGTGGATGCACAAGACACCATAATAATCTTTATATTATCGATCTTGTGAATTCTTTTTGTACGTAATCCGAGCCCTTCATTTTACCATGCATGTTGACAACGAAGAGCCAGTGAAGTAAATTTGTTATGCATCGTAACATAATCTCTTTTAAGTAGGTTATTCCAGGACTTCGTTTTAGATAAGAATTTTTTATGAAAAATCGATATTTTAGAGTTATTTTGAATGTTTGTGTAGTGTGTCCGGCAATTTGTTAGTATTGAAGTGCACGAGACAACATTTAAATTACACTTTTCTATCGGATCATGTTTTGTTTGTAGCATCGGATGGTGTACCATAGACTCTAAACAACAACAAGGCGCTGACTTACCCAGTTTGCCCGCTGCCCGAGGCTCCATGCAAGATAGACACAAGTCGGACGTAACTTCGCGTGACCGAAACAAATCTAATACTAACTTGAAGAATGGGGCGCAAATCGGCGACGCCCGTAAAGTGGACTGACTGACGCAATGCGGATATCCACATCGTGAAGATTCCCGACCGGCCACGAACTTCCCCGAAGTTCGTTTTAGGCATGCGCAATATGTTCCCTGGCGATCCTAAATGTTTTCCCCCCCAATGTCTCCCTTCTTTTCCCCCTCTGTGGCAGATTGTATTTATACGGGCATCTGAGCCTACTATCGAGACAATTGGGCCTTAACCGTACTAGGAGTAGGAGAAGCTCCGGCTTCATTCGTATTATAATGTAAGATCTAAATTATTTTCTGGCAACTCTAACTTAGCTTTGTATTAATATTAATTATTCTAAATTCAGTTTTGACGTCATTTCAATTTATCTCAAAATATGGAGCATTGTAGTAAATTTAATGTGACCTCGTTGGTATCACAATGCGAATCGAGTCGTAATCCTTGCTGGATAATAATCGATTATTAACTTTTGAGAGATATCGATTTTCTTTCATCAATATAGAATGTTTGTTTTTTAACTCGATATTTCTGTGAGAAATATTTAAATGCATGTTCGCGGGAACATTGAGTTGGTTGAACTTAGGATTAAAACTTTTGTACCTTTGCTAGAGACTCGTGACTATTTATTGTTATAAATTATTCGGAGTAAATTTGTGGATACCAAATTAGGGTATTTTTCTTATGTTTAGTTCTAGGAGGTTATTAAGGTTAAATAAGCTTTGGTATTTAACTGTTAAGATATAAACCATATTATTGTAAGCTTCCTCTTGTAACGTATCTTAATCATCACAAACATTATGACTGCCATTATAAAAAAAAGAAAAGGGAACCAAAGCCTATAAAAGTTTTGTAACACTAAAGTAGAGTAAATGATTATTTGTTGGTTATGAACTTTCTAAAATCTACTGATAATACTATAACATTTTTACGACGTTTTGGTGAAAACATAAATATTATACAATTATATATATTACAACTATATTTGATGTTCAATATTTAATCCTTTTAAATAAATTTGATATTCTATATTCTACAAATATCTTCTTGACGTGATTTATAATATAAGATTCACCCACCATACCCTAGGTATACGAGAGTATATTTAAGTAAGTTTTCTAATATGGTGAACATGAGGGGCAGTATATATTCTTTACCTTCTCTTGAGATGGACTATCCATATGTTTTACTCTGCGACAGGTGGGAGTTGCGAGATCTGATGATTTGAATGTTGTCTTTAAACCTTGAAAAGACAGAACTCCTTGCATTCACTCCTGATGTCCCCCCTTTTTTGTATGTACCTTTCTTGTAGTTTGAGCCTCCACCCCATTAGGACGGTTCAAAATCTGCGCCACTCTGCGCTCAGAGTGATTGCATCTTGCGTGTTCTGTTTCATGAATCACACGACTGCCATGGACTCTGCCTCTGGAAGCACGATCAGCTCGCGGTCTGAAATCTACCTGCTCAGCGGCTCCGATCTGCGTGAGGAGCTCAAGGCGAGGAAAATCCCATTCCCCCCCGAGGCAACAGTTGCTGTTTTGCGGTCCTTGCTGTCCGAGAATATTTGTAAGTCCAGCGACCCTAATAATAAGGACACTGTTTATAACGTTAGCCAGCCTTCTTGTGAGGATGGGGATCAGCACAAACTTGAGCCTGTAGTGATAGAGGGGGTTAGTGGACTCCCAATTCCTCCCGTTGTCCCCGCCACTAGTCCACATATTTCTAGTACTCTCTCCAAAACACAAAGTAAGGTCGCTAGCGAGCGCGTTAGACTTTGGCCGGTGTGCGATGGGTTATCGCCCCCGGAATTATTTAACTTTTTGGTAGAGGTTCATAGAGTTTGGAAACTCAGACTCGTAGGGGACTTAGAGTTATCAACCTTATGTATTGGCAAGACGTCAGGATTTCTGGCACACTTAATCACTGAGTGTATTCAGCTAGGTCTTCCCTGGACTAGGGTGAAAAGTCACATATTAGAATCTCTAGTGTCTAAAAGAGATAAGGACACCCTGTATAAACAAAACGTTCGCCGTTTTCAGTTTCCTCAGGAACCCTTTCGATTATTTATCTTGGCTATCTCTGAGGCGATTGAAGTGTTGGGTATTAATGTACCTGAGAATGACATAGTGGATATTATCCTTGAAAATGTGTCCCCTTTGACAAGGAGACATTTCATATTTTCTTATAGGCCTACTACTGTTTCCGAGCTTTACTCGTTGGCGTCCAGTATAGAGGGTTCACTTTTGGCCGAGAGGGAATATTTGTATGAATTTCCCGCGCAGGTACCCCGTAACTTCAGACAGGAAAGACCCCCCCAACTTGCGACTATTACCAGGCCTATTATGAACGTGGGTTCTAGTCCCACTACTAGGCAAAGAGGCGGGAATAGGTCAAGGAGATCTTCTGATTTAACCCACGTCCGATGTTATCGTTGCCGTCAATTAGGGCACCTTCAGTGGGAGTGCCCCTCGGGAAACGTGTGACGCGTGGTGGTAGTAAGGGGGCCGCCGCGCGTGAAGTTTCCAAATCTTCTATTCCCCTTTCCCCTGTTGTTGGAATCTCAATTAGATCCGTGCCTGGCTCTGCCTTACTTGACACTGGTTCAAGTGCTTCGTTTATTAGTGTTGATTTTTTGAATAGTTTAAATAATGTTGGGAAGATACTGGTGGGGAAAGTCGGTGTTAAGGCCTTTGTCTTAGGCAATGGCAACCTCCTTAAGGTTAGTGAGAAAGTGAGTCTTTCCATAAAAATAAAGGGGTTTTCTTGGAAGAGGGACTTGTATTGTGTTCCATCATTACCCTACAACTTAATCTTAGGTAATGACTTCCTGTGGGGAACTGGTGCTGTCATTGACCTGGCTAGGAAGGAGTTAAGTTTTGGGTTTTCGCCCAGGGTTAAAATCCCGTTTTATACTAATCATATTTTTCAGAGTTTATGTTTGTTTGATGATGGTAAAATAGCCATTAGGGGTCTGCTATCTAAGTTTTCAGACGTCATTACTACCAGGTTAGGTAGTTGTAACGTCCTGCCTTATGAAATCGTAATGAGTGACAACATTCCCATTAGATCAGGTCCGTACTCATGTGCTCCGCCCAAGATGAAGGTTTTTCGGGAGTTGATCAATGATTTAGAATCAAAAGGGGTCATCCGCCCCTCGAACTCACCGTATGCAAGTCCTGCATTTATTATACCCAAAAAAGGGGAAGGCTTCAGACTTATCGTCGATTATAGGAAAGTCAACAAAAAGATCCAGTTTGACCCATACCCAATGCCTAGCGTAGAATCAGCCTTTCAGCATCTTGGTAGAGCTCGTGTATTTAGCCTGATTGATCTCAACGCAAGCTTTTTGCAATGCGCCTTGACAGAGTCTTCAAAAAAGTTTACTGCTTTTGTCACTCCGTGGAGACAATACGAATTTAACCGTGTCCCCTTGGCTGTAGTATAGGCGGACAAGCCTTAAGTCGCGTACTGGACCATGTGTTGTCTGACATAAAATACGATTATGTATTTAACTACTTGGATGACATATGTGTATATAGCAATTCGCTTGAGGATCATTTAGTGCATTTAGAGGAAGTGTTGACTCGATTAAGGCGAGCAGGCCTGACCGTAAATCCCGATAAGGTTACTTGGGCAAAACCCTCCATCAAATACCTGGGGTATGTTATTTCTGAGGGAAACCTCCTTATAGATCCCGAGCGAATCAGCCCCATCATTAATTACCCTCCCCCCTCAAATCTCAAGGGCGTGATGCGTTTTGTTGGCATGTGTGCCTATTACGCCAGATTTGTCCCGGCCTTTTCAGAGATTACCGCTCCGCTCAATGCTCTAAAGAGGAAAGGTGTCACCTTTTGTTGGGGTGAGGAGCTGGCTCAGGCTTTTAACCTATTGAAAGAAAAGCTTATCTCCCCCGAGGTACTAAGGATGCCCGATTTTTCTACTCCATTTCTCCTTCATGTTGATGCTTCGTCTGTGGCTCTGGGGGCTGTGTTGTCTCAGAGGTCATCGGAGGGAGTCCGGCCGGTAGCCTTTGCTAGTCGAACTCTCACCGATGCCGAGAGGCGATACAGCGCCTATGAAAAGGAATGTCTCGCCTGTGTCACAGGCGTTGAGCGTTTCGCCGACTACCTAGAGCAACGAGAATTCGAGCTCTACACCGATAACCAGGCTCTTGCGTGGATGTGGGGTCACCCCAAGCAGCTAGGGAAAATAGGGAGATGGGTTTGGAGACTATCCAGGTTCAAGTTCTCCACCCACCACATTTCCGGGAAACATAACGTTGTGGCAGATGCTTTGTCCCGCATGGCGGAAGATAACTCTCCTATTGGTTCTCTCGAGGTAGCTCCTGCTTCCTGTGTTATTCAGTCCATTCCTGAATCTTTTACGTCGATTGGGAACCACCAAAATAACGATCCGTGGTGTGTAGACTTAAAAGACAGGATATCTAGAGGGGAGAAAATAGGGTCATATGCTATATTCAAGGGGCTATTAGTTGTGACGAATTCTAAAGGGAAGTGCAGGAAAGTGGTTGTGCCAGGGGCGGTGCGATCAATGTTGCTGAAATATTTTCATGATTCTGCATATGGTGGCCATCTTGGAGTTTTAAAAACCTTTAGGAAAATTACTAAGGAATTCTTCTGGCCCGGTTTGTATAACGATGTGAAGGAGTGGGTTAGCCATTGTGAGAGCTGCCAAAAGGCTAAACCCGCCCAAAATTCCAGAGTTGGGCTCCATTCGGCCGATGTTGCCCAACGTCCCTGGGACAAGGTCTTCATCGATTATATTGGGCCAATCACCCGTTCCACTTTAGGTAATTCGTGTATCCTTATTTTGGTAGATGCCTTTTCCAAGTTCGTGGTTCTGATCCCGTTGCGCAATATGAAGGCTACCACTACTGTCAACGCCCTCAGCAGACGAGTGTGGGCATTATTTGGAGCACCACGTGTTGTGGTCAGTGATAATGGTCCTTGTTTCCGATCTAGCTGTTTCAAAAATATGTGTTTCGGTTGGGGAATCAAACATGTGACCACTAGCCCCTACCACCCCGGACCCAACCAGGTGGAAAGATTCAACCGCAACTTAGTCATAGCTCTTACTATTTACCACAGTGAGACGCAGAATGCGTGGGATCAAGACTTGGATTTTTTTGAATTTAGCTTTCAATTCTGCTTTCCATGATTCGATTGGCTGTTCTCCTGCTTCCATCTTTCTGGGTAGAGAGTTGAATCACCCCCTATTAGCAATTTGGAACATAGACCCATTATTAGAGAATTATGATGACTCCTCCCATGTATGTACGTAAATCCGAGCCCTTCATTTTACCATGTATGTTGACAACGGAAGAGCCAGTGAAGCTAAATTTTTTATCCGATCGTAACTTGTAATCTCTTTTTAAGTAGGTTATTCCAGGGACTTCGTTTTAGATAAGGAATTTTTATATGAAAAATCGATATTTTTAGAGTTATTTTGAATGTTTGTGTAGTGTGTCCGTCAATTTGGTAGTATTAAAGTGCACGAGACAACATTTAAATTACACTTTTCTATCGGATCATGTTTTGTGATTTTTTTTAATGTTTATGTTTACCATTTATGTTGGCTACAGAAGAGCCGGTAACTACTTAGTTTTTTATTCGATCAAAACATTTAAGCTTTCTTTAAGTAGGTAATTCCAGGGCCTTCCTTATAGTTGGGGAATTTTTATATGAAAAATCAATAGTTTTAGAGTTATTTTTGTAGCATCCAGAAGGGGCAGATGCCAACAAAATACATCGAAAATATAAACACTACAAAAAAAGGGGGGGTTTAACCCAGAGCGAGTGCTGAGGAGTTATTAACGTGACCCTCTATCTCATCCAGACGGCAAGAGACTTCAGCCTCAGTAAAGTTCATATTAAACCAAAACGTTTGACGGATTACCTTGGGAATGATGGGATAAATATATAATAAGAATTAGTATAAGTCAAAGTTAGTCGATATTTATTAGCCATAACTCAATTAGATTTTAACAGTTCCTCCAAATATATACATTGTTGATGTTGCGAAGTGTAAATAATATAGAATAGATTCATAACAACTATTAATTGAAGTCAAAGCTAAAGAGTCAGATGGTAAATATTCATCAGATTACTTAATGTTAACTTTAAGATGTCACCCAATAGAAATGGCGCATATTAAAAATAACATGATCATTTGGATTCCATCATTAAATATTAATCCTTTAAAAAAAAGGCACCTAGTCAATGGTAGCAAGACAATCTAATTTCCTACATAATATATATGTCCATTAGGAATGGTACATAGCGTATGACAATAAGATATGTTAAATTCAAATAGTAAATATTTGTCCATAACAAATGGCTCATAGCGTATGACAATAAAATATTTTAAATTCAAATACTAAATATTTGTCCATAATAAATGGCTCATAGCGTATGACAATAAGATATGTTAAATTCAAATACTAAATATTTGTCCACAACAAATGGCTCATAGCGTATGACAATAAGATATATATTAAATTCCAATACAAAATATTTGTCCATACTAAATGGCTCATAGCGTATGACAATAAGATATGTTAAATTCAAATACTAAATTATTGTCCATAATAAATGGCTCATAGCGTATGACAATAAGATATGTTAAATTCGAGTTCTAAATATCTGCCCATCAAGAAAAGACACATAGCGTATCATAATAAGATAAAATAATTCAAATGCTAACAAAGTTCCCGCGAACATTAATTTAAACAATACAGTACATAATCGATATAATCGATTAGTCGTGACTCTACTGGCGCTAAGTCGCCCTGACCTTGCAAATAAGGTGATCTCAAAAAAAACTATGTTCTTAACTGTCAGATAGATTTTTTAGGTTATTTAAAAAAAAGCCAAAATTGAATTTAGAAAAGATTTACATTAAAATAAAGGTTTAAATTTGCCGAAAATGGATTTAGATCTTACAATTTATGAAGTAGAAAGCCGGAGCTTATCCTATCCCAGATATGACTCAGGCCCAATTGTAAAGTTCTTAGCCACAGGCACCAGAATATATACCCTAAAGCACAGAAGAGGGGAAGATGGGAAAAAAAGGGGGGAATAACATTCTAGAATAAAAAAGGAACACGAGAAAGCGCAAGTTGATTCGCTTCGAGAGAGGCCGTGGGCGTTCCGGAATCTTCTCGGAGGGGATCTCTTAACTGCGCAAGTCCATTCAACCCAAGGCGTTGGCTTGAACTTGCCATTCAGTCTTCAGTCAGTATTAAATTTTCCCGGTTCGGTGAAGGTGCGTAAGGTGGTTTTGTGTCGTTCTTCCACGCAGCCCCAGTCAACAAGCAAATGGGGTAAGTCTTGACTATTTCTGTTTGTCTCGTGTCTATCATAAAACATCCGATGCTACATTTTGAATATTCGTGATGATTTTTCCACCAATCTTGTAATATTGAAGTGCATAAGAGAACATCTAATCTCCTATCTTTTCGGGTCTTGTGAAATTTTTTAATGTATGTAATCCGAGCCCTTCCTTTTATTATATATGTGGATTACATAAAAACCCATAAAAGCTAAATTTTTTATCCGATCGTAACATGTGAAATCTCATTTTGTGTGTAATTCTAAGGCCTTCCCATTATATGAAAAATTGATATTTTTAGAGTTATTTTGAATATTTGTGATGTGTCTGGCAATTTTGTGGGACTGCACAAGACACCATATAATCTTTTATATTATAGAGTCTTGTGAATTATTTTATGTACATAAATCTGAGCCCTTCATTTTACCATGTATGTTGACAACGGAAGAGCCAGTGAAGCAAATTTTTTTATCCGATTGTAACATGTAATCTCTTTTTAAGTAGGTTATTCCAGGGACTTCGTTTTACATAAGGAATTTTTATATGAAAAATCGATATTTTTAGAGTTATTTTGAATGTTTGTGTAGTGTGTCCGGCAATTTGGTAGTATTAAAGTGCACGAGACAACATTTAAATTACACTTTTCAATTGGATCATGTTTTGTGATTTTTTTGTAATGTTTATGTTTACCATTTATGTTGGCTACAGAAGAGCCGGTAACAACTTAGTTTTTTATTCGATCAAAACATTTAAGCTTTCTTTAAGTAGGTAATTCCAGGGCCTTCCTTATAGTTGGGGAATTTTTATATGAAAAATCAATAGTTTTAGAGTTATTTTGAATATTCCTGATTATTCCACCAATCTTGTAATATTGAAGTGCATAAGAGACCATCTAATCTCCTATCTTTTCGGGTCTTGTGAACTTTTTTAATGTATGTAATCCGAGCCCTTCCTTTTATTATATATGTGGATTACATAAAAACCCATAAAAGCTAAATTTTTTATCCGATCGTAACATGTGAAATCTCATTTAGTGTGTAATTCTAAGGCCTTCCCATTACTTGGGAAATTTTTATATGAAAAATTGATATTTTTAGAGTTATTTTGAATATTTGTGATGTGTCTGGCAATTTTGTGGGACTGCACAAGACACCATATAATCTTTTATATTATTGAGTCTTGTGAATTCTTTTATGTACGTAAATCCGAGCCCTTCATTTTACCATGTATGTTGACTACGGAAGAGCCAATGAAACTAAATTTTTTATCCGATCGTAACATGTAATCTCTTTTTAATTAGGTTATTCCAGGGACTTCGTTTTACATAAGGAATTTTTATATGAAAAATCGAATTTTTAGAGTTATTTTGAATGTTTGTGTAGTGTGTCCGGCAATTTGGTAGTATTGAAGTGCACGAGACAACATTTAAATTACACTTTTCTATCGTATCATGTTTTTTGATTTTTTTAATGTTTATGTTTACCATATATGTTGGCTACAGAAGAGCCGGTAACAACTTAGTTTTTTTATACGATCAAAACATTTAAGCTTTCTTTAAGTAGGTAATTCCAGGGCCTTCCTTATGGTTGGGGAATTTTTATATGAAAAATCAATAGTTTTAGAGTTATTTTGAATATTCGTGATTTTTCCACCAATCTTTCCACCAATGTTTATTAACTGGAAGAAAATGGTTATTTTGACTAGTGTGAATAAAATTT
>JBCFYV010011164.1:22431341-22453841 GCA_039000515.1 Timema cristinae
GCTCCAACTGTAAACATATGGAAATATTTATAAATAACAGTTGAGGGGAAGAGTGGGGCTGCTAAAACAAATAATGGTTGAGGGGAAGAATGGGGCTGCTATAAAACAAATAATGGTTGAGGGGAAGAGTGGGGCTGCTATAAAACAAATAATGGTTGAGGGGAAGAGTGGGGCTGCTAAAACAAATAATGGTTGAGGAGAAGAGTGGGGCTGCTATAAAACAAATAAGAGTTGAGGGGAAGAATGGGGCTGCTAAAACAAATAATGGTTGAGGGGAAGAGTGGGGCTGCTATAAAACAAATAATGGTTGAGTATAAGAGTGGGGCTGCTATAAAACAAATAATGGTTGAGGGGAAGAGTGGGGCTGCTAAAACAAATAATGGTTGAGGAGAAGAGTGGGGCTGCTAAAACAAATAATGGTTGAGGGGAAGAGTGGGGCTGCTATAAAACAAATAATAGTTGAGAAGAAGAGTGGGGCTGCTATAAAACAAATAAGAGTTGAGGGGAAGAGTGGGGCTGCTATAAAACAAATAATGGTTGAGGGGAAGTGGGGGGCTGCTATAAAACAAATAATGGTTGAGGGGAAGTGGGGGGCTGCTAAAACAAATAATGGTTGAGGGGAAGAATGGGGCTGCTAAAACAAATAATGGTTGAGGAGAAGAGTGGGGCTGCTATAAAATAAATAATGGTTGAGAGGAAGAGTGGGGCTGCTATAAAACAAATAAGAGTTGAGGGGAAGAGTGGGGCTGAACAAATTATGGTTTAGGGGAAGAGTGGGGCTGCTAAAACAAATTATGGTTGAGTATAAGAGTGGGGCTGTTAAAACAAATATATTTGCTGCTTTCTATAGGATAGGGGAGAGTGGGCACTTTGGAACAATTCAAAGATATTTTACTATACAAAAAAAAAGAAAATGGTTGCACTGAACTTTAATAAATTTTATTAAACACTTTGACACTTCTGTTAAACATATAATTTTTAAAATTAAGATATTGAATGCATATTATTGCTACATTAAATTAAATTCAATGTTTTTTGTATCAATGTACCCTATGGTGGGGCACAATGGTACAGCAATGGGGCACATTGGTACGACTATGAAAAAAGTAAGTATGTTGGGCAATTGTTATTAATTAACTATATTTTAGTTATCAAATAGCTTATTAATAGTTTTTCTAGGCTGAGTAATGGTTAAGTCTACTTATTACATGTAATTCTATACTTATATTCTTGATAATTAATAACTAATAAAGATTGGTATATCCAGCAAAATTAACATTAAATGACATAAAAGAAACATCTCTTGATGTTCCTTCTACTAGTGAAGGTTAGAGTAGGATCATTTCCATATTTGAAATATCAATAGTGGAAATGTCAGCTAAATCAAGGAGAGGAAATTTGAAATTATCCCTTTTTCTTAAAAATTTCACAACAAATTCAGACTCATTTATCTTTTCTTCAATTTGTCCAATGTAGTATTTAACACCTTTTTTTTTTTTTAAGAAAATCTCACTAGAATAAAATCATTTAATCCTACAGTTGATTTTCCTATGTATTCATTGATATTTGGCACAAATCCAAAACATATTTCATTGTTATCATAATTAAACATATCCATAACCGAGTCACTAAGGTCGCATTCTAAAATGTCAGAAAACCTCCCATCTAGGTCACACTCAGAATCTTCACTTTCAGGTTTTCTAACTTTTGATTTTTTAACTGCAAATCGTGGCTTCTTGGGTCTATTTCTTTCCTCCAATTCAGTTTCTAATCTAATTTTATTTTCTGGGGTTGAAGTTAATATTCTTGATTTACCTTTTTTTTGTGTCTTTTGATACACAATTTCTTTGGCATGGCTTTTGGGTAGGGTTGCATAGATTGTGGTGTTACAGATTTCGGCATTTACTTGTCTGGCATAAAGCTACTACTTCCTATTGTTGAAGACAGGTCTTCAACTCCCTTGATTGGGTCTTCAGATGACAAAGTAGAGGAGGCAGGTTGTGATGTAACTATTGCATTTGGTAAACCTTCTGGTAAGGGAGCATGTTGGTCTGTTACGAAAGCACATTTAAAATCATCTTTTGAAAAAAAAAAGAATAATTTGGAGGCCACAATCCTGTTTTTTTGGACGATGAAACGATGTTTCGAAGGTTGAAAGTTGGAGTGTAAGCTGAAGTGGCCAGTTCAGTTATTTCATAGATGGTGATTGTTCTTCCAGGATGTGCTAACATCCAACTATTAAATGCGGTCTTCAAATGTGACTTGAATTGGCCGTAAAGAGCAACATCTGAGGGCTGCAATCGATGTGTGCAATGAGGCGAGAATGTGACAAAGGGAATTCCACTTTCTCTGCAGTAAAGAATTACTTCTAGAGAAGCATGAGATTCATGGTTGTCTAGAAGAATGAGAATAGGGTCTTCTTTTGTAGCTCTAGTGAATGTTTTGACATGCTTAATTACATCAACAAATAGGTTAACATTCATCCACTCCGAAAATGAACAAAGGCCTAAGCTTCCAGGTGGTGCACCATTCAAAAAGGAAGCTTTATACTGTTTCCTAGGAAACACAAATATTGGAGGGACTGTATTACCAGTCGCTCAAACAACGGCACAACATGTGACTAATTCCCTTCTTTCTGCCGAGACTGCTTGTCCGACTTGTTTAGTTCCGGTTCTTGCCACTACTTTGGGAGCTTGCAGCATTGTAGTAGTGCCAGTCTCATCAAGGTTGTAAATGCGGTCTGAAGATACTTTGTATTTTTCTAAAGCTTCCTCAAAATTATCGAAGAAAGCATTCACGTTTGACTCATTAAAACTTGCTGCCCTTGACAAGCTAGTATTTTCCAGCTTTCTTAAGCTGAGGTTAGGAAATCACTTCATGAATCCTGACATCCAGTCCTTCCCTGCTTCTTCATTTTTAGTCCATGAAAGTGGAATTTTAAACTCTTCTTTTTGTCCTAATCTTTTGGCATACATGTGGGCAAATTTTCTCACCTACTGATATGTTAATTCATATTTTATTTTTTAACTTGTTATTAAATAATCTGAGAACATTTGTTTTTGTTTATTGGTAAAAACTTGTGTTGTGGTATATTTTGAGCTAAATGACAGTTCTTTTATCCCAGAAAATGTTTGAGTACTAGGTCCTGATATTTCATCATTTAGATCATTCAAAGATTTTTTTTTTTGTATTGTAACTTTTTAGACTATTAAATAAGGTAATTACTTTTAACCCATGAATTCTTTCTGCCTCTCACACAGAGATCTTTCCAGTCCGTCCCCCATTAATAATTGCACTTAAGATACTCACGACTGCCTTCTCATCAATATTTGCTGTCAGGTTTTTTTATTGAAATTCCTCATTTCAATGGTACAACTGTACCAAAGTACCCCACAAGCCCTGTACCAAACAAACCCCTCTAGAAGACATTTTATGTTTATGAATAAAATGTACTTTTTACTGTTGATAAATAATGGATTAAAAACTCAGAATATTTTTATAAATAGGTAAGTTTTAAATATATCCTTCTTAGGATAAATAATCTTATAAAACAAATTATAAATACATTTGAAGCTACAAAATGAGCATTTTTTTTTAGTAACTGCTATACATTGATTATATCCACCAAACTTAAACAGAAAGTGTAAAACAGTGTTAACAACATCTAAAAAAAAGCACTAGTATAAGTTTTTGTTTAGAAAATAATGAATTTGTACCAATGTGCCCCTCTCTCCCCAACAGTTTGTAGAAATATACATCAAAATATACTCGTATTTTAATAAGCAATAAACCTGCTTCACTAGTCACATGGTTTAAGGCTTCAATCTTGTGTTAGACTAGACTGCCAAGGACAGTGAGATCAGAGTTTTGAATCCCTGATGTATGTACTGAGGGTGGTTTTTTTTAAATTGTTTTCCAGTCTTCCACCATGTAAATGTGGTTATGTTAACCTTCCTCTATATTAAACCTTCCAAACCCTTAACATGTTAGTTTAATTGGTATCTAAGCATATAATCTGAAATAGTAGTAAAATGCAATGCAAAATAAATATGTTTTATTGATGTGTTATTATTTTCTATATTTAATTAGTATTTGTACACTTTAATATGATCTTTATGTTACCATACTGGTCTATGACATGTAGCTATAGGAAACCAGTTCGTTGAAAAGTAAATAAGGATATATTGAATTTCAAATATTTTAATAATAGCTATGCTATATGTTAAATTTTTTCTATTCAATTATTACTTTCAAACTCTTTCATATATGATCTTGATTGTGTACAGAAGTGGTTGAAAGAATGCCAAGCTGCCACTTGAGTGTGATTACATCTTCTGATGCATAAATATGGTCACCTAGGACGGATATTAAAGCAAAATAAACACTACAACTTGTTATTGTAAGCTTACAATTTCTCTACATGTCACACCCACTTGTAGAAGAGACATGACCAGTGATAAGAAATGTTACAACCTGATATAGCACAAAAATAAACATTGTGAGCCTAAAATACATATTGTGTAACAAGTTGTTGTGTTTATTTTCTACAATTTCCATCTAGGTTACCAAATTGATGTATCAATCAGAAGATGTGGAAACACTCAAGTGGCAGCTTGGTACATTGAGAAAATTCTAGATCTCCCAAGAAAAATAGCTGTTACTCTTGTAATATCTCAGCAAGTCCCCTTTTCTCTTCCTCATGACGGTCAGATAAGTTGGTTAAGTGGTCACCAGAGGCAGTGTGAACACTGAATGCTCAAGGGTTGTTATTTTTCCTATGTCATTCGTCTCTGAACTGGCGTTGGGCCATTGTGAGATGCCGAAAGGGGGTCACTTAGGAAAGCTTTGGTAGGGAGTTCTCACAATGGTGTCACAAGATTATTGGAATTCCCAGAGATGTTGAGTTCTTCCCTGAAGCAAGTGTCAGACTGAAATAATTGAGATATTTAACCCCAAGCACCAACCAATCCTGTATTTTGTGGTCACTTTCCTATCTGACCAGGCATAGTTTTCTCTGATAAGCTGGTAGTGGGTCAACTTGTCGTCATCTTTTATCGAGCCCTTCTTGGACTCAACTCAAAAGCTAAAAGTGGGTGCATGTGAAATAAGGGGGCCAGGAGTGATCCTTATTGCTCACATTAGGGGTGAGGCCACCCAACAATGAGGTGAACATGTGCTGAGTGAATTAGATCCAAGGCCAATCCTCAGCAAAGGGGTTGTTTCATTTAATTTGTATCCAGTTCTAAGTTAATGCATGTTTTCATTTAGCTACCCCAAGGATTCATGTGAAATTAGTTCAGTAATTCAGTAAATGAGGCTGGTATATGACTTGTAATATTGCTGTTTTCACATTAGTACACTTAGTTTTGATCATAGCTACATGATAAAATTAGAGTTGATTTAAAGATGTTGCCAACAATGTGTGGAGTTTTGTTGTCTTTGTGAGTGTTGTTTAGTCTCCCAGTTGTAAATTCTTTGAATGAGTTCGATATTAATTTTCAAGTAATACCAAGGTCACTGGTTTCTAAACTCCTGGGCAATTTAATACTGTTCAATGTTATTTTTGTTGGGGACATTTTTCCTCCAGAACACACTTGATGTTTAAATGTATTAGTGTACTAAAAGTTGCAACATTAAGTAAGGCTAACCCTTGCTTGGAGAAAAATTAAGAAGGGATTAGGAGTTCATACCAAGTTTAATAGCAATCTCATGTTTGTATTTAAGAAATGTTATATTTAGAATAAATAAACGTTATCTTGTTTATTTGGTTTTTTGACAATGTTTTGAAGTAAATGGTTTCATACATAGGTACTTGCCTAATTATTTTGATAGTTGACATGACAATCCTATTTCCTTTGAAAAATTTAAAGAGAAAATATATTTTATTGAATTGGATCTTAGTTGTGAGAATGGTGTGACCAACTCTGTATTGCGAAAGTCAGCTTACATTTTTTTTTTCCTATATAGGTCTAACAAATTATTTCTTAGTTCCTGTCTTTGCATTAAAGTTACCTCTCATAATTTTCATGTGATAGATTGGAAAGTGGTCAAATATAGGTTTTAGCTCAACAAAACCATCTTTCAGTAGGTCATCTTCGTCTTCTGCCAGACCACACACAATGATGATGAATGTATTATGCCACCATCGTGCTACCCTCAATACCATTTAGTTGATTACTTTTACATCCTTAAATGTTGACATACTTTTTTCTTAAGATTAATAAAAAATCCTGTGCCTAAGCTATATGTGTCCGTTCTTCCATAGGAAAGATCAGGTATACACCTGATTCTATCCTACCTTCTGTTGACCATCTAACCACTTATTTTTCTTCTTAGCACCATGTCTTATTACCCGTTCAGGTTATCCGCATATATATGATAATTATACAAGTAAGTTAGGGATGAGGAAGGTTGAATTTATAGGAAGTGTAGCCACAATTGTGTGGAGGGAGATTGGAGAACTATTTTGGAGAAAAAAAACACCTTCAGTAGGGCCTAAAGTAGTCCCCATTCAGAGGTTCCGATGGGGGATTATTTTACCTCCAGAATATTTTACTCCAGGAAAAGCCATAGAAATA
Organism: Timema cristinae; assembly: GCA_039000515.1. Taxonomy (NCBI): domain Eukaryota; kingdom Metazoa; phylum Arthropoda; class Insecta; order Phasmatodea; family Timematidae; genus Timema; species Timema cristinae. The sequence continues at coordinate 22,437,920 of JBCFYV010011164.1, forward strand.
CTTCTGAGTGTTTCTATGTGTTTATTTTTACAATGAAAGTTCATCACACTCACACCCTACTCCAAAACTAGAGGACCAATGACCAATCATATTGGATTGTTTATTCAATATACTTTTAGCAGCTACTCTCCATTTATGACGGTCTTACTCTGGGGATAGTGGCTACTCATCATAAAGAACATGGAGGATTTTTTGTTTTACCAAATAATAATATGGTACATAATGAATATGTTTAGGCTGTACATTATTTAGCCTTAAAATATAGATTACCTTATTTTAATATTTGACTTCCGGTGTGTGTTTGTTCGGATCTTTGGCAGGTTTTCAGTTTAGTCCTAATGTAGCCTTGCGTCCACTTTCTAATGAATGCACAAGAAAATTTTTAATTAGATGAGAAAAGTGTAGTTAGCCACTTTTAAAATAATTTTACCTGCTTCGGTGGTGTAGATCGCTAACGCGCTAGATTTGTGTTGAGCTTAACTGCCAAGGAGGGGAAAATCAAGGTTCAAATCTCGGTCGGGTGAACTGGGGGTAGTTTATACTAAATGGTTTTCTACTCTCCCTCCACATAAATGCGGGTTCACTTCTTCTAAATTCAACCTTCCCAATTCCTAACCCATTAGCATAATTAGTACTTAAGCATATAACCTGAACGGGCAGTAAGACAGTGTTAAATAAAAAATGTGTCTGTTTCAAAAGAGAGTTAAGTGTGGTCGCCACAGAATGGTGTTGCACATTAATAAAGATTCGAAACTTAATCTAATTTATTCTCTCAGGTGTCTCACCTATCACCATATCAAATCTCTTTGTATGGGGATGTTTTGTGAGAATACTAATTTCCGATGTGTAATGTGTTTGTATATTATTATTTTCCTAGTGTAAGCTCTCAAGTCATTTTGTTAGTCGGTTCTATAATATACTTAAAGCTTCGGTTGTGCACTTTCACCAATTTTTCTACAATATTTGTTCCTGTGTCAATAAGGTGAAATATTAACATTACTACTCTCGTGTGTAACAAAAAACACCTTCAACATCTCACCATGTTGATTCACTTTGATTTGAATGCAATCTATGTGAGACATCATAGATGTAGAAGGAGACTACTAAGGAGAATCACTAAAATTATATACTTAAAAAAAATTGTTATAACAATTAATAATGCTATAACTCATCGTAGCCTAACATAGCCTTACTCTCCATGATTTAATAATATATAATATGGAAAACAAAACTAATGAAACAGACCACTTTGTGTGTTTGTACCTCATTCAGGATTAAAATCAGCTACCCCAACCTTACAAATGTTTGCATATTTCACATGTATTTTATTGTTAAAGAGCTAAGTGTAGGCTACTTGATATAAATTGGATAACTGGACCATGTAGGCCTCTAGTTTTTGACCAGCCACATATCAGGAACTAGCTTTTATCTTGGTAATGTTTTTGTGTTTCAGGTCGTAGACCAAGAAGCAGAGTCTGTTCCATTCCCAGATGGGCAAAACAGCCCGAGTAAAGGTGTACAGACAGGATGAAAGGGGTGGGCAAAACCATCTTGGAACAACTCATCCATGGAAACATCACTAATACTTCCATGGGTGTGATTTTCTCTCACCTTTCCACACTTTACTATAAACTACAAGTCAGGTTAAAACTTTAGAAGCCACTAGAGAATTAGATAGTGGAATTTTGTGTACCAATGCTCGCCACAAAAATTTCTAGATACAAGTGAAGCAACATTACTATGAAATTGAAGATCAAAGGTTGTGCTACCTGCCAAACCAACAGCTTCACATACATGTAAAAAAAAATCTCACTTGGAGTACAATTTTGGGCCTGAACAAAACATCAAAGAGTGTCAAAATAGTGTGGTTATAAATATGTTCTTGGTTGTCCTTAGAAGAATCCTTGAGATGTACACATCATGATGAATTCACATTCCCCGACCTTCATATCGAAGAACATATTTGTGTATCAGCCAATTTGGCAAGCCTCGTTACAACCTTGGGACCATAGGGCTACTATCTACCAATGACTTTAGAAACACCATCTATCAAAAATAAAGAAAATAAATAACCTAAAGTATTTAATATCAACACCATTTTACTGTGTGTGTAGATAAAGAGAATAATAAAACAGTTGCACTAAGGCCGTGTTGACGACATAATACTTCCATCCTTGGACTCAAAGCGCATGTGAGGTGTGCATTGGCATCCTTGGTGACGATTTGGACATATTTACACTTGGTTATGGGATTACTAATGCAACTGTCAGGGGTACATATCAAGGCGGCAGCGCATAAGTTAAGAATTTGGATACAGGCCTTGTGAAATTTTGATACTAGGGTTTGTTAAGTTTTATTTCAATTCATATACATTCATAAAAACTTTATAAATATAATATTATTTGATTCATTGTCTTCTTATAAGTGTGTGATGAAAAGAAAAACATTGCAGTGTACCACAACAACAAAAAATAGTTTGTATACTGTATATTCTAGGCCAGAGGTGGTCTATTGCAGGGGTGCAGAATATGTACAGAGATCCAATATTTCCCCAAAACACATGTTTATAAAAAATTTCCCTGTAAGCCATAGCGCTCAAAATAAAGTATTGAATATTTTATAGAGGCTGAAGGGAATTCGGATTATTACCTACTACGTTGTTTGGAAAATTCAAATTTAAACATATTTTTAATCATAGTTATTTTTATAGTACCTACACCTACCTTATAAAAAATTTAGTTGTCTCTCAGAAATGGCAACCTTCCTTCCCATATTTCCTTGTGTGCATTACAAATTGCTATTACTTGTTAATTAATACTAGTAGGCTTACCGGTACCAACATTTAATTTTACATCTTGAGAGTAAAAGGCGATGGAGTGTAATTCCGGGAGGCCTTGGTTTAATTGTTGATTTTTATAGAATTTTCATTTTTTTCATAGACTCGCCACTGTTACAAGGTCTATTACTATCAGCCACACAATGGGAAATACTATTGCTATTTACAACTATGAGTTTTTCCTGATCACATAATTTACGTTTTACAAAACTTGCAATACTCCCTTTACCCTTACTTCTAGGTTTTTCTTGGGGATGTTTATTAAATATGTGATATCAAAGTTTATCACGTTTGAAATGCCATTTACAATAAGCACAGTTGATGTTTTGTTTGCTCTTAAAAGTCAACATAATAAACATTTGTTTCACTAAAGCATCTAATTTTTTATAAACATTTATCTATTGTACAATGTACAAACCTTAATAGGTCCACTAAAAACAATTTAATGGCTACATAATTATTACAATAAACATCTCACGAGTTTAAATAAACTGTGCGCACATCACCGTGTAATTAGGCCGTGATATACCGGGTGATTGAATTCAAACTAAAACAAAACATTGCTCACCCTTCCAAACCCTCCCCCGCCTGCCCACCATAGCTACCAAACACCCGCGGGTAGGGTAGGTGACTGATGACTCATCACTCAATTAAGTCATTAGCCAGGTTGAATTATTAGATTTTTCTTTGCCCCTTATCTCAACCTCAAACTTCTTATCTATAACTCTGACACATTATCTTAACCCCTAGACAACACAACTCTTTGTGCTTACACCGACATTGCCTCACTATGGCACATAATGATAATGTCGGTGTTGCGTGTCATCGACCTTTGTTTTTCATACAAATGAAACTACCATATCAGAACCAGAATGCACGAAAAACGTCAACAAAATCGTTGGACTTTTCCCTGCCCCAAATTTCCCCAGGACTCCTTTAATTTCCCCTGAACCTCGTTCGGACATATTCTGCACCCATGGTCTATTGTGGCCGCTAGTTTGGTCGATCAATTAAAACAAGATTGAAAGAAAGAAAATGAAAGAGAGTGTTTGCAGATTTTTCTCAACTCAATAATTGGAAAATAAAAATATCAAAGTGGTCTGACTGATGATCATTTGCAATCCTGCCTTCATTTATGAGAAAGTAATAATGAACAAACTATCCTAAGATTATGTGGTATCATGCATCAACTTCAAAGTCAAGAGAAATTATATATTATATGGTTTGATGAAAAATTCAGTTTCATTGCATGAAAGGACTAAGTTCTTAAAGGCTATGTAATATAAATTTACTATTAAAACACAGAATGGGTTATTACTTTTATGCCAATGAAATAAATAATATAAGCTTATAGTTCTGTTGTAGATTGCAAAGTATTTTCCTTCTCTGTAGTAGGTCCCTAGATCAAAAAGTCTGGCCACTTCTGGGCTAGGCCTATACGAAGCGTACTATAACAGGGTGGCTACAAAAAATATTTTACAAAATTCCCTGACTTTTCCAGGTTTTCCAGGCAACATTTTTCAATTTTCCCTTACTACTTGTTTCCAGTTTTAATGGTGGATGATGACTTTTGTTTTATTTATTATTGATCACATATTAAAAAAAAGTTTGTATCTACTAAACATAAAAAAATTTATCAGTTATTTTAAAAATTAGAATGTTATTTTATTTAGGTACTATACACTTTGTTTTAGTGTTTGGTTGCAAAATTAACGGGATATTTTAGACATATTTTTAATTCCTTGACTTTTCTTTATTTTTAATTAATTTCCCTGACATTTCCCTGTTTTCCCTGTCATCCAAAAATTCCCTGACTTTTCCAGGTTTTCCCTGTCTTTAGCCACCATGTATAAGCCCTCTTCTACAGGATTTAAAGTTGTAAGTTGGGTCCATAGTCAATAGTCCTTAGAAATTCTATTCAGCCTGAATCACGTGACTGTGTCAACCATTGTGATAGACACATTGTCGAATAAAACTCTTTGATAGTAAATAATCTACTACAAGAAGAAAGCGCCAAATAGTTAGTTGTTCAATAAAAGAAAATAGAAAACAACATTACATTTTTCTTAGAAAAAGTCCAGGAAGTACATGAAATATAGGTTAAAAACAATCACCATATGTTAAAAATATTCATGGCAAGATGTGAGTTATCTAACTTGTAGTGTTTGCTTTAGCCTGATAATGTGACAGGTTCTTACGCTGCCATTGATTTTATTTTTTTGCGCACACAAATATTTACTTAACTGTGATTGCTAGTCCATGTAAAAATTAGTCCTTGAACCCCATCTACGCACTCTGTATCCATAATTCCATGACCCTCAAGAAATCAATGTCCCAAAATAAAATTGATGTCTACAAAGTCTTGAATCGTATCCTGGTCTGTACTCCAAATAAGTTAGTCAACTTTAACTTTCTAAGGACTAGTTTATATGGTGGGGCGCGATGTCGGAATTCTAATATCTGCTGAGGCATCTGGGTATGATTCCCGGTAGGATGTACTGAGGCTGATTTTCCGCTCCCCCCCCCCCTTTGACGCAAATGCGGGTGCACTTAACATTATAAATATGCTGGAAAGAATCTTTTGATTATATTAGTGATAAGACCTGCCTTGGTGGTGTAGTTAGCTAATGCGTTAATTTCATGTTGAGTTTGACTGTTGAGGACGGGGGAACTCGATGTGCGGATCTTTGTCGGGTGAACAGGGGGGTGGTTTTCCACTTTCCATCCCCGCAAATGTGGAGTCAACCTTCCCAATTACTAATCCATTAGCGTAATTGGTACTTAAGCATCTAACGCTAACGGAAAGTAAGATGTGGTTTAAAATATATATATATATATAGTGATAAGATTCACTTTGTGGCTCTTAGCGGGAAGGTAGGAGGGATTGAATATAGGTCGACCCTATCGCTCGACCTTCACACAAGTGCAGATACATTTTTATATATTCCTCCGCCCTACCAAATATACTGATAATCCTGACAGGGGTTAAAAAATAAAATGCTACAACATACGTGCATGATGATGACTGTTTCGGCATTAGATCTTTAAAAGAAAAATACATTTACACTGAGAACCTTATCTTAACTTGCCATTACGTCAGAAGTAGACAGTATCCTTAAGTATATATTTTTTGTACACAATATTTGTATTACTCCCGCTTTGGAGGGGAGGGGGGTTGTGATGAGGATTTTAAGCCAATCCCTTGACATGATTTAATAATGTACATTGTCAGTAAAAGAACATATAAACCAGTGGCGCTGAAGCTAGCTCGTTGTCTGCATATTTTATTTAACTACAAAATTATATCATTTGGTTGTGTCTTAGGGATGGATTGGATCCAGGTCGAGCATATCGCTTCTGGTTACCCAGTCAGCCTTCACACAAGTGCAGGTACATTTTATATCTTCCTCCCGCCTACCAAATCTGACACAGGGTTACAAATATAAAATGGTACGACATACATGCGTGCTGATGACTGTTTGAATCTTTTTAAATATTTATCCTTCAATCATGGATGCGCAATGAAAGGGAGGGTCGAGAATAACAATGTAATTGCCGTGAACACTAAGAGTCTTTTCAAATTTACAATATTTAATAACTGTCCACCCATATAACAGGCTAATAGAGTTTCCCTCCTTTGAGATCTAACCTCTACCACTTGAACTAAGTAAGAATGTTTTCCCAACTACTTTAAGTGCCCGAACAAATGACTTCAAACAGCGTGAACATACTGATGTACTTTAAGGAATCCCACAGTTGCAGAAGTTATTGTTAGACTTACATGATTTACACTCCAGCATAAATGGGCACACCGTATAAATGTCAGGCTCATAAATTTCTGGTGGGGAAGGTTGACAACAAATCTCTGCGGGGGTAAACTGTTTAATGTGATAGATCATCTAATATGTAGGTTTGCCACTCTTTGGGGGTTCAAATCCCTATTAAGGTTGATGGTCGACAAACGCTAATCACACAATAATGCTTGTAGCATTTCACATTTCAATCCCAATCAAATTCTGGTACACATCTCTCCTTGTCACATACTACCATCAAACTCTGCCGAATGACCGGTGTTTGGGGGGGGCTTCAGCAAAGCTAAGGCAAAGTGCCTGAGACCACAAGACCATGTCAAGCAGAATTATTCAGGTGTCCAGTAGTAGGACAAGAATATTCTTGAAGGATATATCTAAGGAGTCGTTATACATGTTGAAGTAGCCGAGAGAGCTACAGGTCTATATACCTATTTTTAAATATTAAGGTACAGAATCAGTTTACTTTGTAAATGATATTGTATTGCTATTGTTAGCCAATTAGTCATACGGTTTGAAGTTAATCACCAAGGCTACTTGTGTCTTTTATCACAGCAGTCATAATATATATTGTTTTGTGTGTGTGTGTGTGTGTGTGTGTGTGAGAGAGAGAGAGAGAAGCAGCATGAGAAAAGGGACCTTATCTTCACCCAGGTCAATAGTGAGTTATTGTTATCACTGTAAAGAGCACAAATTGCTGAATAATGTGATGTAAAATGTGAAAACATATTCTAAGAATTGAGAAAGTTATTGTCATTTAAACCCACAAGTTATAAAAGGTGTGTTTTGAGAAAACAAGGGTTAAAGTTTTATATTATTAAAAGACTAGTACCAAAATGTTTTCTCTGCTGTCTAGGAAGTAAAATATGAACTGAAACCTATTTCTAGTTCTTCTGAAAGACTGTATGTAGTGTTTGCGGTAATAATTAAAAAATATATTTTGATCCTGATCAGTATTATCAGCTGTTCTGAAATATTTGACCAGTGAAGATAAGGTCCCTTTTCCCATGCAGCATTTTACTAGAGAAAACTGGCCATAGTTCATTATAGTGATGATGACTTTTGAAATTTAAGATCTGTATTATAAACTGTAAAATTATATAATCCTGAGTATAATGAGATACAACTCATAACTTATTAAATGTATGAGTAAATCCTATGTTAGTAAGCATTTTCTTAAACTTCATTAGAAAATGCAAATCTTTTGTTAATGAGTATTCCTTTGAAAGTCATATAGTTTTTTGATCAAATCACACCTAAGCAATGAGAATACTAATTTTATACATTCAAATTAAATCATATCAAAAATTAATGGAGTAAAAAAAACTGTGTAACCATAAAAGGAGATTTTGTTAAATTTGAGATATTTCAGAAAATCATTAATCTCTTTAAGCATAAACATGTGAGGAGTTATGCTTATTAAGTGTGGCAAATGCATAAAAGTGCGGTAGCCATATTTTTGATGTAAATAAATCTTTTACTATGTCTTTATCTTGTAAAATTTTACTTTTGAAAAATTGATTGTACCTATGTAATTAAACTTCATGTGTACTGTAAGCATCCGCTACATTGTAACAAAATAGTCCCAGATGATGGCCTAGGCTGTCGGGGATTTAAAATATATGAATAAAAAAAAAAAAAAAAAAAAAAAAAGCAAACCCCACCCTAGAATTTTGTAATACTTACCTTTCTGAAACACTTATGGCATATATAAACCGAAAATGGTCACAAAGCTTTTGCACTCAATGAGGTTAGTTAATATATCATGCTTGGCTCTTGGACTATAATTTTAAACACACTCTTTTCTATACAAAACCCATACAATTTACAAGAAGGTCTTGATTTATGTTCTTTATATGCTAGTCAATTAATCTATGCAGTACACAATACCCACCTTTTGAAGGGCGTTTGGGACAATTTTCTACTTTACATTTCCTATTAGTTCCTCCATGTGGGATACAATATCCACCCTTCGAAGCATGTTTAAAACAACTTTCTTCTTTACATATTGTTCCAGTTCCTCCATGTGATATACAATATCCCCCAGACTTTGCATTTTTTAAACAACTATCCTTTTTACATTTTGGTCTTGTTCCTCCATGAGTTACACAATATCCTCCTTTAGAAGGACATTTAAAACAATCATGTGTTTTACATTTTCGGCTAATCCCTCCATGAGGTATGCAATATCCATTTTTTGAAGGATATGTAGAGCAATTTACGGCTTTGCATTTTATGGGAATTCTCCATGTGTTATACAATATCCACCTTTACAGGGTCGTTTAAAACATTGTTCCACTTTACAGAGTTGACTTATACCTCCATGTGTTATACAAAAACCTCCTAACTGGGCATTTTTAGAACAATCTTCTGCTTTACACTTTGTTCCAATCCCACCATGGGCTCTACAGTATCCATTTTTAGATGGATAATTTAAACAATTATCTGATCTACATTTTGGTTTGGTTCCACCATGTGACAAACAATACCCTCCCGACTGAGCATTATTAGAACAATTTTCTATTTTACAGATTTTACCAATGCCTCCATGAAGTATACAAAATCCACCTTTAGATGGATTCCTCCAACAACTTTGTGCTTTACATAATACAGTTTTAGATTTGGTCCCTCCATGGGCAATACAAAAACCCCAGACTTTGGGTTTTTTAAACAATATTCTTCTTTGCATTTGTTTCCAATGCCTCCGTGTGCCATACAGTACCCACCTTTAAGGCGATATTTATCACAATTTTCAACTTTACATTTGGGTTTTCTGCCACCATGTGCCATACAATATCCACCCTTTAAAGCATACTTAAAACAATTTTCTGCGTTACACATTTTGTAAACTCCTCCATGATCACCACAATATCCACCAATCAGTTGAGAGTTATTACAATCTTCAACTAAGCAACTGCGCCCAACATGGCCTTTACAATATCTGTCTAAATAAACAGTATTTGAACAATCTTCTATTTTACATTTTGAAGAAGTATTTTCATTTAATTTGTTAGCAAAGTACTCACGGCCACTTTCTGCCTCACACTTAATAAGACAAGATAATTTTTGATCTTTCTTAACATATTCACTTTCCAAACTACTTCCAGAACTATCTTTTAAAATTATTTTCGAGTTCACTATCTCACTGGATAAGGGGGCTAAATGTAGTTCTGTTTCAACCTGAAATCACAAATTTTTTTGTAAGATGATTGTTTCTATTATTTTTCATTTGGAATTGTAAGATATTGTTTAACAAATCAAAACTAAATAATAACAAAATAGGAATAAATATAACAAATGTTAAACAAGCATTGAAATGTGTCAACATAACTAATTAGTAAAATAATAATAATAATAGGTAATAATAATTAATAAGTTAATTGGTTTTGCTCTGATATTGATGTTTGAGTGTCAATTTATTTTTCAATAAATGCTTAAAATTCAAATCAATTTAATTTATTTGAGATTTTAACATGCACTTTCTGAACAGACTGATTATATCAGCACACAAGAATTTAAATGAGCAAATAGGCCTACCAATTTTGCCAGTAGTGATATTTTCACATACCCTCCAGGTTTCTTTTAAATGCCACAATCAACGTAGAACTTACTTATTCTCCAAAGGAAATTGTGCTATACACATTTTAATCACTCAAGAAAAATTCGTTGACACCAGCTGTATTTGAGTCCACAAACAGTGTGTTATAAGGCGAGAATTTTGCCCCAAGACACTGGTGTTGCCAAATGCTTCAAATTAATTTCCAATGTGACATACTTCAATCCTTGACACATACAAGTGTTGTACAAAATAATGCTAACTACAGGAAAATTGGCTACATTTCTTTTTTATGAGGTGAAGGTCCACCATTTGACTTTAATACAGATTCAATCCTTCTTGAAAATGATTCATATGGCTTTTGAATAATCTCCAGTGAGCTGATGTAGCATTCTACTTATGCCAGCAATTATTACTTTTTTTTTAGCAATTGAGTTTAAACTCTTGGAATATCCTTCAGGATTTCAAGGTCCCAACTTAAGTATATATTCCAAGAAGGAGTGAACATGCATTAAAAACAAATTGTGGTCCAAACCCTTATTAAAAAAATGTAGACTATTTCCTTCGTGGTCACATTATTTGGTCCAGCCCCCCCTTTAGTTGTAAATGTTTAAAATTGTTTATCATTTTAAGAGTTGTGCAAGATTATTGAAAGTATTGACAGATAGTTTTACTCCCTTTTAACCTTAAGAAAAAATTATAGCTGAAACAGTACCTTGGAATTCATCTCTGAATATAAGCCATGAGTAGTAAACCCTTTTATACTGGGGCAAGTATCAAAGTATTGTACTTCCGTCTTCAAAGACTCCTTTACTTCTTCTAATGTGTTAAGTTCCTCCTGCAATTACAAATTGATATATTAAAATCATATCCCCCCACCCCCACCCCCCCCAAAAAAAGAGGAATATGTTACTAAGGCATTGCATTCAAATAAAGTATACTTGATCCCTTCCCAATAATGCCTACATTAACACGAGTGGAAAAACACAAGCTTTATTTTACAATAAAATATACAAATTACAATTAACATTTTCTACATAATACAGTTTAATCATATTTAAAATTTTAGTTGCAAAAGAAATATATTGATTTTCTTATTATGTTTTAACAATAAATGTTATTTAAGACATAAAAAGTAGTCACTTGCATTGAAATGTGTTGTGAAAACCAAGAGATTAAAATGAAAGACTATGTAGTTTGCTATGCTGGAGTCACTAAATGAATATAATACAAACATGTATTCAAATTTAAAATGTATTTGATTTTCTATAGTTAAGTTTTTTAATTTCAGCAAAATACACTTTGGATGATTTCTAAAATATGACTTTCCCATTCTGCCTTCATGCGTGGGTACATTCCTTCTATATCCTTTAGATAAAGTTGTTGATGACCCTTGTATCAAACTCTCCCAAGATAAAATGAGAGAAATTACTATATGAGTTTTATAGATATTTGTTTAATTAATGAGATAGGTCTTGGAAAACAAAGTTAAGAGGACACTTAAGCAATTTTAAGTCCCAATATTCAACAAAATTAGAATTATATAGGATTCATTTTACAGGATGCCTTATTATTAAAAAGCCACTATATTATATACAAACACCTGTGTACTCAATTTAAAATATCAGAAGACTTAAATATGTTGTTCTAGAGATATATACAGAGAATTAAATGTTATAAATTGAACTGTTAAAAAATGGTAGCTGTGTTCATTTAATTACAAGTCAAAAAGTATTATTGAGATTTACTCCTAGAGAATAAACATGTTGTCAAATAAGAACAATTAACATAAACTAATTATTGTATCATCAACTGGATTAACACAAGTTGAAGAATAGTCTAAAAATATTTGTTAACACGTTAAAAAGTTCTGGCAAAACTTACAAATATACAATATAGTATGGCCAACAAAAATGTTTAAGTTCAAATATATTATGAGGTTAAAAAACAAATTTTACATTTAATGGTTAACATCTCCCCAACACATTATAATGAAGTTATTAAGTGTCATAATACAAAGACTTCGAGAAATCCAAAGTAATGAACAAAATTATATTTTGAGTTTAAATATGTTATATAGTAGAAGTATAGACATTGTTGAATTTTAAGGTTAGCATCTGCCAAACAAATTTAGATGAAGTTAAAATCCAAGTCTTATCTGACGACTTAGTATATCCAGCATTGGACATGTTGTAATGCTGGATTCACTAAAGAGTAATGGGATGAGGAATCAGTTAGGACTTAGATTATTATTTCATGTAAACTCAAAACTTTATTTTATTCATTGGTTTGGATTTCTCGAAGTCTTTGTATTATGACACTTACCAATATATGCTCAATTAGAAATCTTAATTCCAAACAAAGTTTAAATTATTATTTATAGGTAATTACTATGAATAACAATTAATTAGGTGGATGGTGCTATATTAAAATGCCTCGAGTATTCGATCAACCTATTATGTTTTGATTTTGAATATTTATATTTTATTGAACAGGTAAATTACACTTGGCTAGTTTGAATCAAAATTCTTATATTAACAGATACTAAAAAAATAGCATTTATGGACCTCTGGTCTTATTTATTACAGGCATTAATAACTGATAATAATACAATAATAATCTAGGAAAGAAACACATAAGGCTAGAAATATATTATACAAGTCGAGAATATACTAATATGAGTGAGAACATATTTAAAGTTGAATAAGTTCTGTTGTTAAATCTGTTTATTGTAATAAACCATGCCTGTTAAATAGTCTAAAACTAGTTCTGGTTAACATGTTCATTTTTTCCATGTTTGTAAAATGTACGACACTATCAAATTTGTATTTTGGGTCACCAACTTATTTTAAAAAAATAATGTGTTTGTCGAGCTGACTGAAATGTACCCATTTGGAATGTTTACCATTCCAGTGTTTCTCAAATAAGCAACCTTATTTAAAAAATCAAAACAAGTCATGGCATTACTTTTATTCCTTAGCCTGATGATGGCGTCGATGTAATATGCCGAAACATGTCGTAACCTTGGGCTGAAATATACCAGCTTTATGGAAAAGGAACAAGGGCATCAATCAAATAAGATATGTATTGTATTTAAGATGGTCTTGCTGTTTTAATGTTGTAATGAATGTTAATCTGTTCTTTTAATTTAATCAATTTATGCTCAATCTAATCCACATATTATTTTTGTTATGTTATGATGGTTATATATCAGAGTTCTTAATCTAATCAATCTGCACTCAATGTAAAGTTCATGGTTTTATTCAGGTTGACCTTTGCGAATTTGTAACAATTCCAAACTTCAACTATACCTTTTTTTATATTGAATTCTATGTTTATATTATTGACATTGTTTTTGTTGATTCATGTTTCTACCTTTATAATTAGCCATCATATTATTCAAAAATATTATATTTTATTCAATTATGTAGTTTTGTTTCTCTTAAAGTTATTATTAGAATGTTATTTACTCAAAGTTTTATATTTGATGTAGGCTTAGGCTTGTCAATTTTTAAGTGGGTGATGTCATTTTGGTTGTATCATTAATTAAAATGGATTACTAGACCCTTTCTAATGCTACAATTAATAAGTGCACTTAGTGTGTACACTATTGTGTATTATAGTGTATGAAACATATAAGTACACTTAGGTTGTCAGTATTTGTACACCCAGTTAGATTAGCGATAGTGATACACTTTATCCATCCAATAATAGCTTCTTTTTCTTTGTCATGGTACAATATTTATATATTTTATTCATGAAATGACACACACAAATGAATAAAATCAAATTACACCAAGGTTTATACATTTTTTAAACTTTTACTGTTTCAAGTATATTTGTCATATTCTTCATTAATATAGACTAGCTATATTTGGTAATTTGCTAAATATTTTATCAATAAATAGCAACACTAAATCAATACATTATATTTTGACAAGGAAACTAATTACTGCTGGGGGTACATAAGTCGAAATTACAGCAGCCCTGTGAAAAACTTTAAGTAACACATGAGTTTTTACATTAGTATTTATTATTTAATAAATAAGATATTTTTGGAAATTTTAATAACATAAAAAGCCTAAATTAATTATTTATATTGTTTATATAAAGGAATTTTAGTTGATTTATTAGCATACAGCCTGAATAGATAGTAAGAATTGGTGCTAAGAAAATGATTTATTGGGGACATAATTTGGCTAGTCATTTTTTTCTATAACCCTTTTTTAAATTCCCTAAAACTGCTAGAATACATTTAATATCCTCAATTTGTTCTGAAAGGTGTATTATTTATATATGTGTGCTTGGTTACTGTGGCATCACTAAGCTACTGTATGTAGTTTTTAATTTCAATCTAAGTTACCATGCAATCATTTAACCTACTGGTTATATTTACTATATAAAATATGTGTAGGCTATGTCAGTTTATTTATATAATGAACTAACATAGAAATGTACAGCAAATATTATTGATAAGTGTCCCAAAAATTGTTCACAATAATACATATTACTAGATGTGTGAGTCAATTAATGTAAATGAAGGGCTGTAATATTAAGTTAAACCATAAGAATCATATGTTTTGAATTACCATAATGATATGCCTATTGAGTATATAATTTGGGTTTTTATATTATTTAAGGGTTATGCATGTTGCCTCCAGTCTGATGCAGTGCTGTTCAACTACAGGGCGATACAAACCAAATACAGCAGATGGTGAACTTGATACAAGAGGTCGACCATTTTCAGCAAAAAAGAGAACACACCAGACCAACAAACAAAACTCTTGAGTGTGTTTGCAGAATTTCTCATTGATCAGGAATTCAGACTCTTTTAACTCTTTTTATTAGTGTTGATTTAATTAATATTACTTGCACATAAATTAGTAGATACAAATAAAGTATTAATCTATTATGAAAAAGTACCTACATTGGAGAGCATGTGGTCTAGGGTCTAAACCTTGTCTGGTTTAATCTGTGAGAGACTGTGACGTTGTCACAGACATAATGCGAACATGGACGATCTGGCTCACCTGATCTGGTCCCCTTTGACTGGGCTGGATCTCAACTTCATGAAACACGCGCACTCAACTCCACTCAACATCACGCGGCTTACTGACCGCCCGTGGCTCGAGGCCCGATTAGAGCAAGACTCGGACAATTGAACGTCAAGATGCGCTAACCCGTATGCGCCGACGGTTGTGTTCGAGTGAAACAAGACTCATCCACCGGCGCGTGATTTGAAATTATCACGAGAATAATCGAGAATTCTGTCGAAGCAACGTACACCCCTCTCCCTTCGTCCCAGTGTGATTCCCGCCGTTTGTGAACACGTGATTGACTTTGTACAGTATATAACGGCTGGACTGTGTAGTGATGTGACTCATTTCTCTGCACTCGATTAGGTGAGACACTTGTCTTAGATTTAGACGTAGGTCGTTGTTCGACGTTTTCTAAATTATGTTTGGGTTAAATTGTTCAAAATTTAAGTTTCAACTTTAAATATAAATCATGATTACTAATAGCTATATCTCTCTGAGACTGCAGGATTTGCCTGTCAGCCATTATGGTTTATGCGCTAGCTTTTTTCTTTGTACTTAACGTTGTGTCCGCCTCACGGACGGGTTGGAACTTTAGCATGGCGCCATCTTGGGGCGCTAATTATTTCTGTTTAACGTGTAACTTATTTTAAAATAGTTGTTCTGCTTGCTAAAAGTTAAAGAT
>JBCFYV010011164.1:22458841-22492692 GCA_039000515.1 Timema cristinae
TGTACACTTGACAAACCAAATTATTCAATGTGATGTAATTTATTCAGCAAATACTTCAAAAAAATTGTTTTACAAAAATTTGAAGAAACAGTCCAACATGAAATCACTTCCTATTGTAGATATGGGTTTGCAACATCAGCGGCTTTGAAAGGCATTAAAGACATCAAGGTATATCAGTTCAGTGGTGATTGTCAAAAATTTCCTAAATGAGCTCTGCAACAAACTTTTACATAAGTGTCCTCTCTCCTACAAAATTGTCAAAGGCGCCAGTTGTATCTCTCATGATGTCATGATCAATCCGTCTGTTTAAACCTAGAGGATAGCCTTTACATTGAAAGTCCTACTAGACAAGCATCTAGTGCGTGCATGCTGAGGCTCTAAAAATAGACTATTTGGATTTTGTATATGTATCAAAACAAGAAGTTGTTGACTAACTCAAAGGATTCACTTCATGTTGTGTTATCAGCTTGATTAAGTTATTTATGAATAATTTTACCCAAAAAATTGCATCCCAGGAGCTGCCATATTTCACTAAAAAGATTAATGTTCTCTTCCATATAAATGCAGCCAGTGAGCTATGTATTTCTGTAAATAACTAATGTCTGGTTGAAATTTATTATGCAGTCACTGCAGCTGGAGGTCGTTTAAATATGACAACTTCAAAGAAGATTATTTATGCGGCAAGGAATGCATCAGGAATAAGTAAAAAAGCTCTTGAAAAGAAGAAACAGATTAAAGTTGATTTATATTGAAACAAAAAACATCAGATGCAATAAGGAAATTAGTAGTAAAAAGCAGAAGAGTTATGCAAAAAGCAAAGGAAGAGGCAGAATTGTAAGAAAAGAAAATTCAAAAATTGAAAATTTTTTGTGATTTTAGTTTCCTTTCTGAAAAAGATTTTGTTTGTAGTAGATTTTATTTTCTTGATTTTAAATCATATCATGTAGCTATAATTATCTTTATTTCATTCACCTCGGTGGTTTTGGGGTAAAGTGCTCACCTCAGGACATTATATTCGTAGGTTCAAACCCAGTCCAAATCTAAAGATTTATCCTGAGCGATAAAATTCATAGCACTACTTCCTTCGGTGGGGAAGTAAGTTCATTGGTACAATTTAGATTGTGGCATGAAAAATAACCCTGGAATGTCTCTGAAAACACCTTTCCAAGCTAGATTAATAAGCCATTTTGCTCTTGCTCATAGAAATTCTCGTGGGTTGATATAAGCAGTTGGTTTAGAAAGTGCATGTTAAATACTTCAATTAAATAAATAATAATATTTATTTTCAAGTCTTTTTTCTTAGTGTTGTATTTGTTTGTTTTTAATTGAGGCATCAGTATATTAATTACTATTAAGGTACTAATTAAACGAAATAGTAATTTAAAAAGATGACTTAGTAAGGATCAAGCTGGTGGGGAGGCCATTTAAACATGCATGTGTGTGTGCATAAGTGTTAGTGCTGTTTATTAGAGATGAGTGAAATTCATATTTTCTCAAATCATCATCAACATCAACTGTTTCCAGCCTGTGGCTGGGTCAGTTTAGTAAAATGACTCCATCTTCCTATATCATTCCACCATTCTTTGTCCTTTAATTCCTTAATTCCTTAATTTCTTTTATTTGCTCCTCCTATCTCTTTCTTGTCCTCCCTTGTGGTCTTTTTCCTACATACTTCTTTGCTAACATTTTCTTTTGA
Organism: Timema cristinae; assembly: GCA_039000515.1. Taxonomy (NCBI): domain Eukaryota; kingdom Metazoa; phylum Arthropoda; class Insecta; order Phasmatodea; family Timematidae; genus Timema; species Timema cristinae. Next base: position 22,460,538 of record JBCFYV010011164.1, read on the forward strand.
ATCCTTTCTTTTTCTATCCTCATTACATGTCCATTCCATCTCAATTTTGCTTCCTCTACTATCTCATGCACTCCCTGTCCCCCTACTCTTTTCTGGATAACTTCAATCTTATTCTTATTTTTCCTCATGACAGCTAACATGATCCTCACAAACGTCATTCCCATGGCCTCCACTTTCCTAGGCTCTCTTACATTCATGTCCACGTTTCTGTTGCATGTGTGACAATGAGTACAATACTTCCTTAAATTTCAAGGGTCCTTCTATTGTCTAAAGCAGGTTTCTTACACATCTATAGAATAACTCTCACTGCTGTCCTTTTCTCATTACATCCTCTCTACTTTCCCCTTCTGCCTCATTATGCGTTCTTCCCTTTCCTCAGCTTCTCAGCATCCAACTTGATAGCTTTACTAGGCCTTATCTTCTTCATTGTCATTATCATCCCTTCACATTTTGCCATGCTAAATTTAATTCCACACTCTTTCATGTCCTTATTCCATTCTTGTAGTTGTTCCTGTACTTGCTCTTCCTTCTCCCCCCATTCCATCAAGTGATCAACAAACATCATGGATTTCATTCTTTCCTCCCCGAATTTTCCTGCCACTTTGTTCATGACCATTTCCATTACCATTAAAAATATTAATAGTGAAAGAGCACTTCCCTGCTTCACTCAGTTTTTTATTTGGAACCACTCCATCCACCTACCTCTTAACTAAACTCCTGTTGTCCTCATAGATACATGCTTTTCACTCTCATTATAACTCCTCTTACCACTTCGGCCTCCTCCTCCAGTGCTTTCCAAACTGTATTTCTATCCACGCTATCATATAGCTTCTCCACATCCATAAATACATCACCATGTCTTTCCCATATTCATACCTTCTTTTCATCAGCTGACGTATGACAAAAATTAAGTCTATTGTAGACCTTTGTTTCCTAAATCTGCAATGTTCCTCTATCCACTTTTCTTTCTTTTTATTTTTTATCCCCTTTTTCAGTATCCTCTTATATATTTATGTACAGCAGCACATCAGCGTTATCCCCCTATAATTTGTAGACTTCTTCCTGTCTCCTTTCTTGAAAATAGGTATGGTAACTCCCTTTTTCTAGTCTTCTGGTACCTTGTTCTCTTTCAAAACCCCTCTTAGCATACTGTGTAAACAATGTATACCAACTTCAACAGCATCTCTTATTGTTTCCAACGTCAGTTCGTCCACATCCACCCAGTGTTTTTCCTTGTATCATTCTTTTTAATGCGTCATCCCCCTCTTTCCAAGTGAGACCTCTTTCCTCCTCTTCTGTTATTTCTTCCTGCTCCTCTGTTTCAATCTTTTCCCTTTCCTCTTCTGGGTTGAACTTCTTCTCAAAATGTATCATCCAAAGTTCTCTTTCATCTTCTCCTACCTTTAACGTTCTTCCTTCTTTATCTATCATTTTAACTTCTTTCCTTTTCTTTCTCCCCCAGTTTCTTATTTGAAAATAAAACAACTTCCTTCTACGTCCCAGCATTTCTGTCCATTTATGCATCTAATCCTTCCTGGATTCTCGTACAACTTGCTTCATTCTTTTATTATTCGCCCTATATTATTCCTTTGTTTCCTCATTCCTATTCTTAAAACTCCTTCTGAATGCTTTATTCTTCTCCTCCACAGCTTCCTTCACCCTGTCGCTCTAAGATGTCTCCTTCCATTTCCTCTTATTACTTGTCCTCGCACATACCTCCTCTGCAGCTCCCACCAAAGTGTGCTTAAACTTTTCCCATTCAACCTCTACATTTTGTATCTCATCCTTTGGTATTAAGTTTCTTGCCTTTCTTAGATAGAGCTCTCTCTCTCGTCTTGATTGTTTAGCTTCCACGTCCTTATTCTCCTTTCTTATCTTATTACCTTTCTCCTACATCCCGATCCCTTTATGTCTGCCACCAACAACCTGTGGTCATTATCTAAGAACTCACTTGGTATTACCTTGATGTTTATGGTCTGACTTTTCATTTCTTCATCCATGATAAAGTAGTCTTTCACCAAGTTTTTCTTTCCATCCCAAATGTATCTAGTGATCTTTTGGCTTTCTCTTTCCTTCTTATACAAGCTGTTTGCTACTTTCATTTTATTTCTTGTACATAACTCTAACAGCCTTCTAGCCTCCTCATTTCTTTCTCCCCATATTTTCTCGAGTTTAAATCCTAATTTTACCTTCAAATCCTGAATTTGGATCTGAATCTTAGAAAATATATATAACCATAAGTGTTTAGCTTTGCCACATGGGTTAAGATTTTTTCCTTTATTTCTAATTTTGCTCACATTAAATGGTAAATTAATGGACTGAAGTTTTGTTATGTTTTCCTTGTCCTTATGTTGGTCTTAACAACTAGTAACTATTATAATAGATCTAAAAAATTAATTCAAAATTAATATTTAAAAAAATATGATTTTAGTCTCCAATACGTAAATATCCTTAAGAATTTGAGTCTCTCTCACCCACAATATGTCTTAGTAAATATAATATATTCATACTATATACACACATGATGTGTATGTGCGTTTTTTTAAATATAAGTTTTAAACAAAATAAAGCATGGCACTTATTTCTAAAATAGATAGTATTTGTTGTGAACAACTATAGACTTTCAGTGTAAGGATATTGTTCTGCATCAATGCATTTGAATATTTTAGTGTAGAAATATTTGAATATGGAAGATAATTAGCATCATTCTGAGATACAAGGATTGATTATTAGGAATACCGATATTTGCTGAAACTAAACAGTAAGCTCACCAAACTGCTCTATATTGCCCCATCCACACTAGCTAAATGCTGCCACACCTAGAACTAGAAGCCCAATGAAAACACATTCAGGCGTGTTGTGCACATGACTCCCCTTAATTACCTATCCTTTATTTCCTTACCACCCTCCTCTTAAGGGCTAACCAGTATATGGTGGCCTATAGTGGCTAATATAGGTCTTAAATGAAGATAATTAATCAACTATATTACTTTCCATAGAGTCGCAGTTTAAAACATGCTCCAACTTACTGGAAATAATAGCAAAGTTTTGATCATCTCACCTCAGATTCCATTGAGGTTCCTCCTTAACCCGTAATTCACAGTACCATCGTGGGTCTGTCTTGGTACCATCCTCATTTTCCACTGTAATAAGTGAGATATTAAACGGATCCATTTCATATCTGTAAAAACATAAAAGAACTAACATAATAATATAAAATGTAGTTTTGCTATATAGTAGTAATGATGTGTGTGTAATTGTTAAATGTAAAGGAACCATTTAAATGAATAAATAAAGTGAACTTTGTTTTAAAAATAGAATGTAAGTAGTAATCCCATTTCAAGAGTTTAAATAATTAATAAATAGCTTGCTTATAAATAGATGATAAGAGTTCAAAAGTTTAAGTTCAAAAATGCAACACAAATTAACACTTAAATAAACTAATAGGTTCTACAATCTATAAATGATCATTAGTTAACTCATTGTGTTGTATTATTGTTTGGAGCTGATACTTCTTTTAGCCTTAATAACACTAAAAACTACATTGAAACTAAAACTAAGTACAGAAGCCTACCATATATTAAGTTTACAATTCATTTAAAGTTTACTTTTTACATTAAATATTACCTTCTTGTGTAAATATTGGAAGTAGTCCTAAGCTATGTTGGGGATACAGTAATTTAGGTTAATTTTGGTCCACTCTTTAGATTTTCACCTGTCCCATTTGAGTTTTATTTATATCTTCATAACTGATGGCTTATAATGAAGGAATAAGACTCAAGTTATGTATTTTATGTAACACATGTGAGAAAAATGGTGATTAAACATCCAAAGTTCATGTTTTTCTTTGGTTCAAAATTACACTGTCATTTAAGGTAACTTTGAAACACTACTAAAAATTAAATACAAAATTCTTTATTGGATTCATTTTAGAAGAAAGGATAATATTAAGCTGCTATAATCAGGATTTTAAATGTTGTCTTGTTCGTTATTAGCAGTTTTCAACCATACCGGTGCTATGGATTTTAAATTATGTTAAAAATAATAGCATGAATAGGAACAGAGGAAGAAGAAAAATATTAATAAAATGTAATAAAAACCTGTATTTGTGTAGGAATAATTTAAAACATAAATAGAAAAAAATATTTCAATTATTTCTGGTTAAAATTATACCCCAATCCAGTAAAAACAAATTCACAATCAAAGAGAAAATAGTAGCAAAAAAAACCTAAGTATGCCGAGGTAGCAGGGCTATGAAGATGGAGTCAGAAGCAATTTTGGGTGGAGTAAATATGTTCCAACTCTAACTCTGGATTAACATTAAATTATAACACTATAAGAAATATATGGTTAAAACATTTTTTTTCTTTTGGACAAATATTTATAATATAAAGTAACAAATTTGTTTTAATATAAGTTCACAGTGTCAAAGAAGCTTCCCATTAAGTAGGCCTAATTTGTATTGGGGAAGTCTACTGCAGTAATTTTTAACTACTAATTATTATTTTAATTATATTTGATAATTATAATAATTTAATGACTAGCCTAATATAGTTTAGCCATTTTTGAAGAAGTCAGAGCCAGACAGTAGAAAAATAAAATAGTAGGAGTTGAAGGTTTGAAGTATAGACTCCACAGCCCTCCTAGGTAGTCACCTACACTAAATTGCAAATAAACTTTTTGACACATTTGGCTTCTGATAAAGATAAAGGATTACATTGTAAATGTTGCTTTAAAAAAAACACAAGTCCTGAAAAATAAAAGTTCTTTTGATTATTTTTTAAGGAAAATTTATGAATCACACATCCCATTATAATGTTATATAAATAACTAAAAATACCTTCACAAATCAAAACAATAGGCCCTTGAGTTTTGATGAGACTGAAATACTATAAAAAATATACTAAACATGCTCATTTTAAAGAGTTCATTGACACAACTGCTGCTCTTAGTAGATGTGGGAGCTGGGAAGACTTTGTTTGCGGGGCCCCTAGTTATGACTTCAACAACAACAACAACAACAAAATATTGTGTTTATCTTTAACAGTAGGTTTAATCTAAATAATCATTTTCAGAGCTAGTCTTGCTCATGAGACATTGATACAAACACTAAATACTCACTACAAACAACTAACTTACCATCACATGCCAAGTATAATTTTGAGCAAACAAAAATAAATAATTCAACGGTGCCATGCAAGTAAGTTTACTATAAGTAAATTAGAAGAAAGAGTCATGGAACAGAAACAATAAAGAAAAATTGCACGCTCCAAAGTGGGGCCTTGTTTGAGGTTTTTTTAAAAGAGGTTCCTGGCTCCTGAGATATTTCATTACAATATTAAAGTAACATATTTTTAAATGTTTAAGCTATCCACAATTATAATACAATATTAGGTTAATTTTGTTTAATTGAAAATTTGCTTTTGCTCTGAATAAAGATGGTAAAAAGTATTTTATTTCTGATTACATAAAAAAATCAAGAATGCCATTTTCCCAAAATTAATAATAATTATGAATAATATAATCATTAAAATTATTTCGAGAAATAACAAAGGGGAAGTGATGAGGTTAACCATAAAATATGATTTGATATTAATTTTTCAAAAAAAAAATAGAAAATTACATAATTTATTTGGTATATTGTTTTTATGGAATGCTAAATAGGTAATTATTTAGATCTATGAAGTAATGTAAGTGTAGTTGGCCTAACTAACCTCTATTTGTGTGAAAACCTTATTTTTTTTTTCTATTCTGATCACTACTAAATTTTAGGTTGATAAAAATAATCAAATTATCATAATTACATGTTTTTTAAAAAAAGAATTTTTAGATATTAATTTTTTAATATTAGAGGACACAACAACCACAAAAAATAATTGATTTTAACCAAACATAAGAAAAAAAGTAATAACTATAAACTTATTTTTAAAACATATCATAGAGAGCACCAAAACAAACTCATATAGGATGATTAAAAAAATAGTATAGAAAAAAAAATTTAGTGGATTTAAATTGACATTGTTTTTAAATAATCTTAGGGGGCAAAAGTTTGAAAATAATAGTAGAGGAAAAATATAGGGATACATAAAATATTTATTTAAATATGCATTCAATAAATCCAAAACCCACAAGCAATTAACTGAAAGAAAGTTGATATAAGAAAATAAAGGCAAAGATTTAAAAAACCTTACTAGTATGTGGAATAGGATTTTTTGGGAAAAGTCAAGCACCATTGTTCTAAAACACTAATATGACTCAAAAGTTTTCTTAATTACCACCAAGTTTAAGGTTCGCAGCTTATATATTTGAATCTGCCCCAAGATTACACGTCGTAGCAATTACATATGTGTATATAACGACTTACATAATAGTTGTTGAACCGTGTCTTCTGAAAATTCAAAACATTGCCTTTGAATATTCGGCAGTACTCAAACTCAAGCTATTTCACGCTACGTTTTTAATTTTCCATAACTTTATAATATTTTTTTAGAGTAATCAAAAGTGTTTTGAATGAAACAGTATTTTTATTGTATGGCCTCACGATATAATTTTGATCTGGGCCAATTTGCTTGAGGTGGTCCTGTCTTTTATTATTTTTAAGAAGTAGAGGATCTGCATGCTAGATTTTTAATATAAGCCCCTTGAGTGTGGTTACGTTCAGTGTTTTACTTTAACAACTAAAAAAATTTAAAAAAAAATAAACCCCATGTTCTCCTATTTTGTGATTAACGGATTTCTTTCATTTGTCTAATAAATATCTTAATACCCAAAAAGTAAGAGGTCTTAACCGTTACCTAATATATTGTTATATTGTCCATCTCATGGTCAAGAATCAATGAAAACAAGAACCCTGAGAGGGGAAAAAAAGGGTACACATTTTCCGTTATTTGATTATTGGTTCCCTTCACGAAGCGAATGGCAAATAACATTCTGTGTCACTGTATTTACGCCTTATACAGGGGTAAGCACAGAGCCCGTTTCTTCACTCTTCAAATGCTGCCCTTTTCCCAGTGTTAATGATAAATGTATAGTATAGTCTCACCTTCCAATCAATTCGTGTACATTTCCTATGATAATATTATTTTTTTTGTTCCCGCAACTTACCCTAAGACTCATTAAAATTAGTCTAACCAAGGAGGTTAATTTTACGTAAGGAAATAAAACACATTGTTTTGTAATAAAACAATATTTTGAAAATTCTATAAGCACCCTTAAAGGACACCTGGGGGGTCTAGGGGTATGTGTCAGACTTCTATGCTGGCGGCCGGGGTTCAATCCCCCGGTCCCCGGGAAAGATTTATCTGATTACCAAACCCTTCCTTCACCTCTGACAAGAATCTTGTGAATGTGAGGAATGCCAGGTCTCCACCGTGGTTCGGATTCCACGTTAAACTGTAGGTCCTTCTTTCATCTCACAATCCCCTACCTTACACATTAGCGTAAAATGCGTATAACCCGAACGGGTGTAAGACGCGGGGGCTAATAATAATAATAATATAAGCATCTTATTTTATTATTATTTTATTATTATTTTTTTTATTTTTTTTATTTTTTTTATTTTTTTTGATTTCAAGTATTGTCAGTGAGTTTTTTTCCATATTTTCCCCCTTTTCCTTTACCTTTAAAAATTTTTGAGAGTTCAGCTGTTAATTTTTTAGTGGAAATGTGGTTGAAAAAAGGAAAATGGGAAAACCCCTTTAAAATTGTGGGTTTTAGCAGCTCAATTTGGAAAATTTTTTTAATTTTTTTAAATCAACATGCTCTAAATTCTCAGAAGACGGTTCCCAAAAGTTTTATAAGGGCATTTCTAAACCTAATTTGTTTGTTTTTGCTAATTGCGATGGGGGGAGATCGAGGTTCGAAAAATTTTGGGTGAACTGGGGGTTTTTCCCCAAATTTCCCTCCCCAAAGCGGGTTTTTTTTCCCTAAAATTCAACTTCCAAATTTTAACCCCCTTTCGTAATTTGTGCCCAAGCCATAACCCCAAAAAGGGTTAAAATCGGGCTAAATAAATAATAAACCTAATTTATAATTATAAAAATTGCGCCTGGAAAAAGATTAAAAAACTGACGTTGTTGTTTGCAGTGTTTAAAGTTAAGCCTTACAACGCCGTTTGTGTGCACCTGGTGCGCAACATGATCCTTAGGTCCCCCCCACACAACTTGAGTTAGATTGGGGGAAAAGGGTATTTTATAAAAAACTAAAAAAAGGGGATTAAAAATTTTTTTTAATTAACAAAAGATTAGGGCTTAAATTGCAATTGGAAAAAAAGAGATAATTCAGTTTATAAAGAGTAATAATGACTTGTCCCCTCAACAGACAACTTTGGAATTTATTTTAAAAACAACAATTTTAAAATACCGTAATCTGCCAAATAAGCAAAATAGCTAGCGCATTTAAATGGTACACAACCTTACTAATATTAGAGAAAATGAAATTTACATAATTGTCCCCTTTACGAGACAATTTGAAAATTTTAAATTTATAAAAAAGTAATATAACCGTCAAGAAAGTAGTATTACTTTAGCGTGGTACGTTTCCCCTCAACAAAACAAAAAAATATGAGTATAACCCAAATGTTTAAACCGAAATAAAAAAAATTATGTGTTTTGGGGATACCATTATCCGTTGTGAGGCCAAACCCGGGAAATTTTTTTTCCCATCTATAAATGGAATTGAAGGAAAAACATGTGGGAAATCCTATTTTGGGGGACTAACATAATTGCTCACTCTGATCAAAGTAAAAAACATTCTAGGGATGTGGGAAAGTTTCGGAATTCAACAAACAGCAAAAACCCAACACGCAAAAAAGGGGCTGGGCCAACGTTAGAGAAGAGTTCCACTAAGTTTAAGGAAAAAAAATTTCCCCTCCAAAGTAAAAATTTGCCCACTCTATAGAAAAAAAGAGAAAAAGAGGAAAATTCAAAAGCATATACTAAGAGTTTGTTTTCCCCTTTAAAAAAATTCCCCAAAACTAAGGGGGAAAAAATTTTATTAAAGTGTTAAGACACCTGGGGCTCCCGGGGGGGCCCTTTTTCCAAATTTGGTATGTAGAGTCTAAAAAATGGGGGTTAGGGCTAAAGAAATAAATGTAAGGCCCCGGGGCCAGAGGGGGCGTGCATAAAATTTACTGGTCCTGTGACGCTGTTCTTGTAAAAAAAGTTCAACAAACGCCCCCCCTCTGGGACGTAATTTATGCCATCCCCCGAATATGTACATGTGACTTGCTCTTTTGGCCAACCCCTTTGGCCCCAGTCAGTTTGAAGTAGGCCCCATAATACACTCCCGGGGTGGGAAAAAAAAAGGGGAAACTATTTTACTTACAAACCCTAATAGCCCCAAAATTAACCACTTATGAGTCATTTTTTTTATATCTGTAAAAAAAATTTAAGGGATTTTAAAAAAAACTCCGGTTTTTTCATTTTTAAAAATAAAAGGGTTTGCATGTTTCAAAATTTTTTTAAATTTTAATGTGAAAATAATTGTAGGTAGTAAAGTATCAAATTTTAAGGACTTTTACTAAAAATTTTTGATATCCGGAAAACCAAAACTTTTGGCCCGTTTTAAACCTTTAAATGAAAATTCCCCTATAAAAAATATTTTTCCCCCAATTTTAAAAATTATTTTTAAAAAAAAAGTGGAATCGCCACACGGTTGCATTATGGCTTCCAATTTTTGTATTTGGATAAAACGTCTTGCAAATCTCCCTCCATGCTTTTTTTTTTTCGGTGATATTCTTTAGGGGCGACTTTAAAAGGGCCCGGGATATCAGCACCTCTTTATACAAAATTTTGTACTATTTCTCCTCCCTTTGATGTACATGATTACCCCCACAAAAGGGCACGAAATTGTTGAGTTCTATGTAATCACAGGTAGTGAAAAAACGCTGAGTGGAGTGTCACCCCCACGTTTTTTGGGGGGAAAACCCCGTCACTATTTTGCCCGACCTTCTCCCTTGAAAACCCCTTTCGAACAAAAGGGGAGGGGGGGGGGAGAAAGTTGGGGTGCCCCGGTATGAGAGAGCCTGTTTTTCTGCAGTGCCGGGTCTGGCGTGTGGGTAAGGAAGTTTTTTTTTTAGCGTGTGTTGTGCTTAAAAAACCTGCACCAAATTTTTGAAGTGATAAAAAGGGGAAGGGTGAAATTGATTATTATTCGCTTCCACTATTCTATTTGATTCATTTTATTTTTTTGGTTATTTATTTAAAGAAAGACTAAAAAACCTTGGAGATTTCAATGGAGAAAAAAATTTCCCCCTTTGTCATCCAAGATCAAGGAAAAAATTTAATTTTTCGCAAATTAAACAAAAAAATGGATTTCATTTTTTTAAGAAAGACAATTTGAACTTAACAATTTAAATTTTAAAAAAAAAAAAAAGTTTTTTTTTTTTTTAAATATTTTTTAAGTTCCCGAATAAAAATTTTTTTTTATAATTTTTTTTTCTTTTTACAAATTTTTAAAAAAAAGGTAAAAAAATTTTTTGGAAAGCACTCCCCCTAATTTTAGCTACAAGCCCCAGCATCTAAATTTTACTAAAAACATTTCAAAACCCAAGTGGCGTAGGAAGCTAGAACAAAAAAAATAATTTTTAAAGAATATTAAATAATTAGCTAAAAAAAAATTTCTTAACCATAAAAGAATTTTTATATTTATGAACCACATTCTAAAAAAATCAACGTAACCCCCCCTTTTTAAAAAGGGTGTTTAAAAAAATTTGGTTGTGATTGGGGGCAAAAAAAGTGTTGAAAGTTTGATTAGCCTGCAAAAAATGAAAGGGGGGGGCTGTAAATTTTTTTTGTCAAAAATTTCCCCTTAACGAAACGGTAAAATTTTGGGGATCCACCCCTCGGGGTGATAAAAACATTGCTTAGGGCCCTTGAAATTTGGGGGGATCCCCGGGCTGGGGGAACCGGTTCCCAGAATTGTAGAAGAAGGTACCCGGCCCAGGTTGGGTTTTGGGGGACCTTTAAAACCCCACCTAGGAGTAAAACCCGGCCTTGGTTTTTTCCGGGGAATACTTTTTTTTTCAAAAACTTCTAAATACTTTTACCCTTTTTTTAAATTACTATCAAATCCCTTTTAAAGAAACAAGTAGTAAAAAACCTTTTTAAAAAACCAATCTAAGTTCCACCCTCTACGCCTTTAGCTACACCCACTTTGACAAAAGGAAAGTGGGGAAGCTCAAAAAATTAAAAAGAAAAAGGATTAGATAATTTTTGGAAAATATGAATTTTTTTTAATAAAATAATTTAAAAATAATTTAAGGCCTAAAAAACCTTTTGGGTTGTGTTGAAAAAAAATTAAAAAAATGCGCATACTATCGTCAATGTTTCCAAAATGAAAATGTTCTTAATCAATAGGTAGTCTGGAAAGACAAAAAATCGACCAAATACCAATGTGGTTTCACAACAGTGAATATTGACCAAAAAAACCTAAAAATTTGACTATCCCACAAAAATTTTTTCAAAAATGTTTTGTCGTTTTATTGGACAAAAAAGGAGCCTAATGGAAAACTTTAAAATTAACAAAAGTTGTCGGCTGCGTCATTATACAAAAAAAGAAAAAAAAAAAAAGGGGAAATTAAATTTTATTGTCGGGGGATTTTGGGAAAACAAGAGTTTGGCTTACCAAACCTGGCCAAACTTTTCCCAGGCTATTAAATGTTAACAACTCGGGCGTTAACAAAATCCTACTTGTTAATAAAAATTATTTTGCATCAAAAAAGCTGAAACCACAATTAAATTAATTAAATAATTTGGAAAAAATTCACAACAAAAAAAATCCCCCAGCAAAATTTTGCTACTTTTTCCCAAAAACAAAAAAAAGAAAAATCTTCAAAAGATGAGTTTCTTAACGGCTAAATTTTGAAATTAAAATTTAAAAACCTTGAAAAAATTGTTAAAAAAAAAAGGCAGTTTGTATATTCTGACCCCAGATACTAGCCCTAAAGGGGAAAAAAAAAAATTGGGTTTCATTAATTTATTATTTATTTTTTGCCCGGTCTTCTGCCCTTCGGGTTTTTTCGCTGTCTCATTAAAAATTTGTTTCAAACAATATTATTTTTTTAAAAATTTTTTCGTTGTATTCGGTTTATTCCAATTTTAAAACGTTTTTTTTAATTCAAAAAATTAATAAGCCTAGTTCAATTATTAAAATAAAATCGATGAAATAAATATAAAGAATCAAAAACCAAAAAAGTTCCAAAACCAGGACCGGCTTTTTTGCGGCGTTAAAAAATATCCCAGGACATGACTTTCCTGAAAGGGTCCAATTTAATGTCAAATCTTTAAAATCCCCGAGTTAAAAAATGTTTCTGCGCCCTTTTGGGAGAAAGGGGGTGGGGGTTAACAATATAAGTGCGTCCCATCGGTCACTTTGATGGATGAAAAAACGTATGTAAACCCTCGACAAGCTTGGTTGGTAGCCTTTTTCAACCCCACCGTGTTGCAAAAGATTTTTTTTGGGGCCCGAGCCCCGGATTTCCCCTTTTCCCTGTCTTGGGGTAGATTCCTTTGCCCCCAAAGGTGGCAGGTTTTAAATTTAAAATGATGTGGCTCATCCCTAATCCCTCTAATCATGTCGTAGGCACATCAGATGCAGTTTCACCAAGGGGCGTTATCCCCCTCTTAATTTGGCGCGGCGAGTAAGTCCCCCTTAAGGTTTTTCCCAAAATAAAAGGGGGGTACAGAACAATTTTTTTAATTAGGGATTTTTTTTTTTTGTGTCTTACTTTGTAGAAGACCCTACATTGGACTACAATAGAAAATTTTTTTTGCAGGAAGTTTATTAAATTGCTTTTTTATGGGAAAATGGGGTATGGTTAAAGAAGATGGGGGGGGGTATGAGTAAATTCCAAAAGTTACTTAAACCAACCGCAAACCCCAAAGTATACAACCCCCCTCCTGGCCATAGAAAACCCTTTGATAATAGGCCCCTGTTAGGTACGGGGGAAAAATTTTTTAAACAAAAAATATATTCCAACCCCGGGTTTAATAAAGAATTTTAAAATTTTCCCCGAAGTGACTTTTTCGCTCGTGTGGCGTGACCCCTATTTTAAAGGAGTACGTCCCTTGAGTGGTTTTCCGAGATTCCCCCCCAAGCTGGTTAAATTAAGTGGGTATTTTTATTTAAAATTTTCCCATTTTGACTATCAAACAACACCAGTTAAGGGGGGTGAATGGAGGTTGGGACGCCCCCCCCCCGGTGAACCCGGGAAAAATTTTTTTTGAAGAAAAAATCTTTTAGGGGGTTTTGGGCTGCGTGGGAAATCATTTGTTGGATGCATAAACATAACCATAATTCCCCTTTCAAATGGTGTCGCTGTTTGGGGGTTTGGGGTGTCTTGTTATTGTGGTAATCTTTTCAAAAAAATTTTGAAAAAGGGGATTTTTGTGGGGGGGGTGACGTTTTAAATGTTTTTTGAATAGGGATTGAGCCTATTTAAAGGGTTTTTAAAACTTTTGTCCAATTCGTGATTGCAACTTTTGAGCCAGTGCTTGAAATTTTCGAAAACCAGGTTTCTATTTAGGCGTTTTAGCCAAAATATTCCACTATGTGGCTTGTGGGGTTATTCAAAAATTTGTGAAACCAAAGGAAAGGTTAAAGAACCAAAAAAACCAGATTACTGATTTTTTTTTTTGCAAATTTTTTTATTGTTTTAAATTTTAAATTTAAAATTTTTTTTTTTTACGTTGGTTTTTTGATGATATTCTTTTGCGTAATTTTCTATTCTTTTTTAATTTTTTTTATTTTTCTAGTTCTAATTTTTTAATTTAAAATTTTTGATGGGGATTTGAGGCAATCTTCGAGTGTGTCTGCATCCATTTGTAAAAGAAAAAAAAACTTTCGGTATATCTTTCTTTTTACACCCTACAAGGCAAAAAAGGGGATTTTGAAGGTTTTAATTAAATTTAAAATTTTGGGTACAACAAAATGTGATTTTTGAAAAAAAAATTTTAGTAAAAAAATTTGAAGTCATAAAAAAGTTAAATGGGGAGGTTTTTTTTTTTAAATAATTATATGGTAAAAAATATACAATTTTTGAAAAATCGTTTGAAAATCACTGACCCCTTTTTTTATTTAAACAAAGTAATAATTTTTTAAAATACCTTATCATTTATTTATTTTCTTTCAATTTTTCATGTTTTTGAAACCAATATTTATATACAATAATATTTTTTTTAAAGTTTATATATGATTTTATTTTTTATAAAAACACAACACAAAGCTAATGTCAATTTAAATATTTGTAGTTTGGGACAGGTGAAAATACATACTAATAATTTTAAAAATTTTATTGTTTTGTAAACGAAATCATACCTTTTTAAGTAAAAGTTTTTGGAAAATGTGGTTAATACTTCAATATTTTCCAAAAAAAAACACTTTTATTCTAGAACAACAATTTTTGAAAGAACATTGAAAAAATGCCCCTTCCCCAATAAACACAAAATTTTGCTAGATTTGGTTCCCCTTTTATGGTTTGGCCCCTTTGAATTTGTTTTTTTTGTTTATGTCCCCCAAAACCCAGTGAAATGGGCAAACGTGATTTTCGTTTTCGGAATCAGGGTGATTTATCCAGTTTTTTTCACCTGACTGGTTTCACGGAAAGATATTTTTTCATTTCCAAACCCCGCAAAGTATATTTAATGCTTTGAGTATGCACAATGAAATGGAGTTTTTGGTATTGAGTATAGTCCCTGAGAAAGGGTTTGGGGGAAAGGGAAAAAAAAATTTGAAATTTAAAAAGGGCCCAACTAATCTTTTCCCCCTGGGGAATGACATTGAAAATTTTCCTAAAGCTAAAATTTTTTAATTTTCCCTCGGGTTTTATATTCCCTGAAAAAATATAAGTCAAAAAAAAAGAAAGTTTTTAAAATGTTTTTTTTCTTTTTAAAAAAAAAAGAGGGGGAAAAAAATTTTTTTAATTTTTTTCTATAAAAGGGTTATGAAAATTTGGGGGGAAAAAAAAGGGGTTTTCCCAAAAAACTCAGGGTTAAAAATTGAATCCCCAATTTTTAAAATTTAAAATTTTTGTACTATAAAGAAACTCTTGTAATTGGAAAATTTATTTTTTAAAAGGGTTTTTAAAATCCCTTTTAAAAATTTATGTAAAAATTTAAAAAAAAAAAATAACAAAAAGGTTTTTTTGTTTTAAAAAAAAGTTGTTTGGAATGGGTATATTTAAATTATTTTTTGTTTTATTTTTTTTTAAATACCGAAAACCCCCAAAAAAAAATTTTAATTATGTATATTTTTAAAAACAAAAAAAAATTTAAATTGGACTATAGGGGATTGGGGTAAACAAACATAAAAAAAATTAAAAGGGTTTCTAATATTTTTTTCTATTCTTTATTTTTTTTTTTAAATTTTATTATTAGCGTTTTTTTGGGGGGGGATCACCGAAAAAAAAAATTGTTTTTTTCAAAACAAAATTTTTTAAAAAAAAATCCGTTTGGGAAAAATTTTCTAAGAAAAACTTTTCCTTTTTGATTTTGTTTTTAAAAAACATATATTTTTTTTAAAAACCCCCTGTAAAAAAAAATTTTAAAACCCTTTTTAAAATTTTTTTTTTGTAGAAAAACTGATAGTTTTTAAAAAAAGACCCTCTACGAGTTTGGGTGTTTAAAATAGAAAAAACTTGTAAAACTTTTGAAAATCAATAAGGCTATTTTCAATTAGCGGGTTTTGAAAAAAAAAGAAAAAACAAGCCGGAAAAACAAAAAAAATTTCCAAAATTTTTAAAAAAAGCAATAAATCTTTTTCCCCAGAAAATTTTTTGCCATCTAAAGGGGTTTGGAGTTTCCCAATAAATGATATTTCAAAAAAGATAATAAAAATGTATGATGAAATATTGTAGGTTTTTTTAAACGAAAAAAAAAAATTTTTAAAAAAAAAAATTGGGGTTGGGGAAAAAAAAAATTTTGGGGGGGGAAATTTTTAAAAAAATTTTTAAAAAAAACCAAAAGGGGTCATCAAAAGTTTTTTTGGGCCGAGAACAAAAAGGTTTTTTTTTAAATAAAGGCATATCAAACCCCCAAAATTTTTCCAAAAATTTTTTATCAAAACCCCCAAAAAAAGACTTTTAAAAGGGGGTTTTTTAAAAACCCTTTTATCAAAGAATTTTTTTGAAAAAAAGGGTAAATTTAAAAAATTTAACTTAAAACCCCAAAAAATTTTATTTGGATAATTTTTAAAATTTCCCCAAATCAAAAAAAGTAAAATTTCCCAAAAAATGTTTATATAATTCATTACTGTAAAAAAAAAATTTTTTAAACCCCCAAAAAATTGGAGACTAAACCCAAAAAATTGGTGTAAAAAATTTTCATCGCATTGCTGTAAAAGTTTTGGGGAAAAAATTTTTATGTGGACCAACCTTAAACAACAAAAGGGGAAAAATTTCCCAAAAAAAATCAATCAAATTTTTGGGGAAAACCCTTTTTTGGGGAGCTATTTGGAGGCCCCTTCAAAAGGAGGCCGGGGTTTCAGTAAAAAATTTCAAGAAGCCCCAAAATTGGCAGATTAAAAAAGATTGAAGCTTTTAAAACCCCAGGGGAAAGAAGAAGAAAAAAATTCTTGAAATTTAAAAAAGGGTTCCCCCAAATACCCCCTCCAAGGGGGCGAGGGGAAGGATCTTTCCCCAATCAACTTTTTGGGAATTGACTTTAAAAAGGGCAGCGGGGTTTTTTAAGGGGAAAAAACCCCCCAACCCCCAAAAAAAAATTTTTAAAATTTGGGAATTTAAAAAAATTTTTCAAAATTTTTTAAAATTTCTTTTTGGGGTTTTTCGATTTTTTTTTGGGGAAAACCCCCCCGATTTTAAAAAAAGGACCCAAAAAATTTTAAAAGACGGGGGTATTAAAATTGACGGAAGAGGGGCCCAAAAATTTTGGGGATCTTTGATCTTTTTTGAAAGGGGCGGGGTAAAAGGGGGGGAAAAACCCGTAGAGGGGAAAAAAATTTGGGGAAAGAATTGGGGGAAGGGGGTTTTGAAAGTTTTAAGGTCCCCACGACATCGCCCCCTTTGGGGGGAAAAAAAAAGATGGAAAAAATTTTTTTTTTGGGTTTTTTACAAAGAGAGAAATTTTAAAAAAAAAGGGATTCTCAAAAATTAATCCCCAAAAGCAAAAAAATGGTCCCCTCCATTTTCCCTGATTGCCCGGGTTTTTAACCCAAAAAAGGTTTTTCGAAAAACCTCAAGGCATCAGGTCTTTCCCCCACGGCTAAAATTCATAAAGTTTTCCCGCACCGAAACAGTAATTTTTTAGAAAACTTTTTTCACTTTTTGGGGTAAAAAAAAAAACAAAAAAAAACCTCTATTAAAAATTTTTAAAAAAAATTTTAACCCCCGGGCCCTTTACGGTATTAAAAATTTTTTCCCCCAAACTTTTTTGGGGGGGAAAAAATGCTTGGAAGAATTGTGGGGGAAAATTTTTTGGTTTTTGGGAAAAACCCTTTTAAACCCATGTTTCCATCTCAAAAAAAGGATAAATTTTCGTTTTTTATTCCCGGCCAACACAAAGTTTTAAAGATTTAAAAACCCCAAAACCCCCAAAAATAAAACCCTTTTAGGGAAAGAAATTTTCGAAAATCGAAAAATTTTTTTCTTGGGGAATTATTTTTTCCCAAATTTAAAAATTTTGGGACTCGTGAAGAATTTAAAAAAATTTTTTTCGTTTTTCAAAACACTGAAAATATTTTTTCAAAAAATTACAAAATTTTTGGGGAAAAAGAAAAAACAAAAATGACATTTGTTTTAAATTTTTAAAATTGGGGGACAAAACAAAATAAAAAAATTGCCTGTTAAAAGATTTTTTTTTAAAACATTGGGGTACTTTTTAAAATTTTTTAAAACAAGTTTTTAAAGGGGGAAAGGGGGGGGGGGAAAAATTGTTTTTTTTTGGGGTTTTTGTATAAATTTTAATTTAAAAAAAAAGAACAGTTTGGGGGAAAATTTTTTTAAAAAAATTTATAGAGTTATGGGTAAAGTAATAAAAAGGGGGTTTGTTTTTTTTTTAAATGGTAAAACCCAAAATTCTTTAAAATAAACCCCTTTTTTTTTTTTTTGAAGATGCTTTTAATTAATTTTTGGAAATTTTTTCATTTAAAAATAAAAAAATTCTAAATTTTGGGCCCCCAAAAGGGGGCGGGTTTCAAAAAAAGGGGGAAAAGAAAAAAATAATTTTCCCCATTTGTCTTTTTAGAAAATTGAACGGGTTAAAAGTTTTTTTTGTGGGATGTTTTTTAAAAAGGGGAAATTTAAAAATTTTAAAAAAGGGGATTGTATATAAAAAAACGGGGTTTTTTTAGGGGTTTAAAAATTTAAAATTTTTTAAAGGGAAACCGGGGGGGGGGTCGGGGAAATTTTTGGAAAAAGGTTGGGGGAAAAAATTTTAAAAAATAATTAAATTGGGGGGCGCAAAAAACTAAAAACCCTTTTTTTACATAAAAATTTGTTTTAGGGGTTTTTGGGGGAATTTTAATTTATGATATAAAAATTAGGTAATAAAAAAAAAAAAAATTTTTTAACCCCAAAATTTTTTTTTTTAAAAAAATTTTTTTGTATTTTTTGAAAAATAAAAATTATAAAACTGTGTAAAAATTTTTTAAAAATTTTGTTGAATATTCCCAAAACCCTTTTTTTTTAAAACCCCCACCCTTAGAAAAAGGGTTTTTTTTTTTAGGTCTTTTTTATGATTTTAACCCCCCTTTTTGGTTAAAAATTTTTTCATCATAAAATTTCAGTTTTTTTGGGGGAAAACATAAGGTGTTCCTTTTACATTAATAACTTTCCCCCTTAGGTTTGTTTTAAAGTATAACATTTTGATGAAAAGCTCAAAGTTTTAAATTTCAACCCCCTATATTTTTTTTTTTTTCCCCAAAAAATTAAAAATTGGGGGCCCCAAAAAACCCGGGCCGGGAATTTTTAAAATCACATTCAATTAAATTTTTAATACCCAATAAAAAACCCCGGGAAAATTTTAAAAAATTTTGGGCCTCTTTTCCCAGGAAAAAAACTTTTAACAGTTTTTAAAACCCCAAAATTTTGTATTTTTGGTGATTATTTTTTTTAGGATGTAAAGATTAAAAAATGATGGGGATTTTTCAATTCTCTTTTTTAAAAGAAAAACAATCCTCAAAAATTTTTTCCCTTGGGGTAAAAACCCAAAAAATTTTTTTTGCAACTTGACCAATTAGGGGGTACCCCCCTTTTGGGTTTTTACCGGGAAGGGGACTTAAAAAAACTTTTTTCCCAAAAGCATTTGGTTTTGAATAAAAAATTTCCCTTTTTTTCCTAACCCCAAATCAGTATATCCTGTAAAAAATTAAAACCATTTTGTGGAGCCCTTTTTCATGAAAAAAAATTTTTTTTTAAAAAAAAGGCATCACCCCAAAAATTAAAAATTAGATAAAGTTTGGGAAAAAATTTTTTAAAATTTTTAAAAAAACCCCCCTTGGGGTTAGCTTTTAAAAAATTTTTTTCCCAATTTTTTTCATTTTTGGGAAAATTTTAAAATTTTAAATACCAGGGGGCCCTAAATTTTCCTTAAACAGTTAGTTTTTAAAAGATCATTATTAAAAAATTACTTTTGTAACATCTTTTTTGGATCAAAAATCTGTTTTAACAGAATCCCCAAAACCCTTTGGTTTTTTTGGGTTTAAAAACATTAAAAGAAATTTTTTTAATTTAAAACCCAATTTTTCCCCCTTTAATAGGGTTTTAAAAAATATAATCCTTCAAAAAAATTTTTGGATGAAGTGAACCAAAATAAAGAAAAAATTTGTATCAAAAAAAAGCTTTTAAACCCCCAAAAGGGGTTTTAAAATTTTATGGGGAAAAATTTTTAAAATTTTGCTTTTTAATAAACCCCCTTTAAAATTTAAACCCCCCATTCAGCTTTTTTAAAGGGACATTGGAAACCAAAAATAGGAAAAAAAGGGGGCCCCAAAAAAGTACCAAACCCTTTTTTGCTTTTTTTTTATTATAAAACCCTCCCAGTTTTTTTTTCCCAAAATAACCCCGTTTTTCCCCTTTTTTAAAAATTTTTTTCGAAATTTTTAAAATTAAAAACCATTATTAGGTTTAGGGAAATCGATGAATTTTTCATTTTTGCCCGGGGACTTAAAAACCCCCTTTTAGCCACCCCCCCAGGAAAAAACCCCCTGAGCATTGCTTAGGCCCATTTTGGGGAAAACCCCCCTGGGTTTTACATTTTTTTGGACCCCAAAAGTTTGGGGAAATTTTGGATTATCCTTTAAAAAACGTTAGAATTTGTTTACTTTTTCCCGGAGAAAAAGGGGGTTCCCTTTCAATTTGTTTCTTCGGTTTTTTTTAAAAGGGGGGTTTTTTTGGGAAAAGGGAAAGGGGTTTATTAAAGTTTTCCTTTTTAAAACTTAAAAAAGGTTTTTTTTTTAAAAAAAATTTCACCCCAATTTTTTGGTGTGGGCCCCTCCCCAAAAAATACCCCCGTTAAAAAAAAACCCAAAAAAATTTGTTTTTTGGGGTTCCCAAAAGTTTCCAAGACCTAGAAAATTACCAGAATAAAAAAAAATTTACGAGAAAAACTCACTAATAGCCTTCCCCGTGGACTTCTGATATCTTGTTTACTTTAAGCGTTGGGGAAAACGAGTCAAAGAACAAAAACGATAAAAAGTCTTCATCAATTGGGACTTTTCCCGAAAAATATTTTAGCCCGGGCCGGTAAAATATGTCCCGGATAAAAAGCAAAGGCATAAAGAATAAAACACTTTAAAATTTTATCTATTTATTCATATAATCTCCCGCCTTTATTTTCTTGTATCACCCCTACTTTTGAGTTTAAGTAAATGGAGTAGGTGATCAAAAAGATATCGGTTTAAAAAATCACAGTCAGTGATTTTTTGGCCCCCTTTTTCCCCCCCAGAACACTGGAAAAAAATGGATGGACATTTTTGGACTTTAAAATTTTTTAGCTGTCGTCCGCACACCCTTGTGTAGAAGAGAAGGAAAAACCTTGAGATATCCCCTTTTATAATACTTTCACACAAGGCAAAAAGGAAATTTGACATCTTTCCCCTTTAAATTTGTAAAAAAAATAGGATACCTTAAAAATGATTAGTTATATGGGAAAAAATGTATTTTCAAAATTTTTAAAAGGGTAAAATAAGTTTGAATCAATAGTATATATAATAAACTTTGGGTTGACAGCCAAAATTATTATTTAACAACAACAAAAACAAAAGTTTACAATTTTCAACAAATCAAATTAAAACTTCTTGATTATAGAACGAACAAAACCCACCAAAATGCCCTGGTGTTCTATAAAAAAACTGACAAAAGGTTTTAAAAATTTTGGTTTGGAAAAGTCTTTGTTTTTTAGGGGTTTTCTTTACTCCTGTTTTAACAGAGGAACCAAAAAAATGCAACCCTTTTTTTCTTTAGTCCAAAGCTTAAAAAATTTAAACATGGTTTTACCTTGGGGTTTTTTCAATGAGGGGAAAAATTAGTGTTTTAGGCATAGGCCTTTTAATTATGTTGAGGGTTTTAAAACCCTTTCTTTCCCCCCTCCCTGGGTTTTAGAAAAAATTTTGGAAAATGTTTCCGGGGCCCCCACAATGGGCAGGTTTTTTCATTGGTTTAAAATTGGAACTGCTTCCCCAAAACCCCTATCCTTTTCCCAGCTGGGAAACTTCCAAAATTTTTAAAAAATAAATATCTGCACACAGTCAAATTTTTTTCTGAAAAAAAACAAAGTTAAAAATTCCCATTTCCATTTTTTTTTTACTTTCAATACATTTTTGTTTACCCCGCTATTTAAAAAAAAAAACCTTTTCCCCGTTTTGATTTACTTCCTTAAAACACTTGACAACAACAAAACCCAACACCCTTTGGTTCTATCCCTTTAATTTTTTAAGAAACAAATATTTGCATTTGGAAAAAAACCCAAAATTTCCCAAAAAAATATATTATAAAAATTACCTGTATACACACATTGATAAGTCAAAAAAAAAATTATTACAAAAAAAAAAAAAAAAAAGAATACAAAACCTTTGACAAGCCTGAAAGCTATGGGGCCCAAATTTCGTGGGCTGGACTAAAAAGGGGGGGGGGGGGGGGCTAAAAAAAACCCACCCAAAAAAACCCCTATGCCCTCTATGGGAAAGAATATGGTACTAACCGCAGGGGCCTAGACCCCAAACATGACGGCCAAACCCAAAAAGCCGATATGACTGGTCCTTTAAATTTTCGGGGGAAGGGGGGGGGGGTGGAATGCGGTAATTTTTGTGTTAAATACGGTATTAAATTTGGGAAAAAATAAATTCTCAGTTTTTTTCTTTTTTTTTTCTTTTTGAGCCATTTTTTTGCTTCTTTTTTTTTTTAACTTCTCGAAATTTTTTAGATTTTTTTATTTAACTTTGAGACGAGATTTTTTTTTTTTTGAAAATTTTTTGGGTATTTTTGAGTCTTCTAAATTTAAAAACTTTCATTGAAAATGAAAATAAATTTTCTTTTCTTTTTTTTAATTATTATTATTGAAGAAGGAAAAAAAAAAAAACCCTGTGAACCGTTTCAAAGGGAAATTTAAAAATTCATTTTTTTTTTTGAAAAAGTAAAAATTTTGTTAGTACATGCCCGACATTGTTTGTTATCGATTTTTCCAAAAATTTTATTTAAGTGGTAGACTTTAAAAAGATAAATTGGGTTTTTATAAATTACCCCCCAAGAAACGCGCCAATTAAAAAAATATGGTTCCGCGATTGTTTCAAATTCACAAGCATTTCCCGGGTTTTTGTTGATACAATTGCCCCAGTATGCCTTATCACTGTTTTTGGGATCTGATTTAAATTTTGATATTTATTACTATTAAATAAGCAAGGTTTTTTATTTTGCAGACAATTTATTTTGATGATTGCCCCTTTTTTTTTCTGAAGATTTGATAAAAAAAAGGGTACAGTTTTTTTATAATTCATGGCCTTTTTCACAAAAATTTTTATGTTTCATGTTCTTTGGGACCCTGTGCTGTATAGATTTATGTTTCTTAGAGCAAAAACTTGACCAACTTTAAAAGGGTTCCCTAAAAATTTGGCAATACATTTAAATGAAGTTGATAAAAAGGTAATTTAAGGGAAAAAAGAGTAAAAAAAAGGGTTTAGCGGGAAAACCCAAAAAAATTTAAGAAAGGGAAAATTCAAATTAATGGAAAAAAATTACCCAAATAATAAAAAAAAAATATAATCAGTTGAAAAAGAATCAAATAAAAGGTTAAAGGGAAATAGAAATTAAGGTAGGGGAAACGGGGCCTTCAGGTAAACACACTAAAAGCATTAAAATGAAATTTAATTACAACAGTACCAGCTGTTCATTGTGTCTGTTGTTTTTTTCCCCCAAATTTTTAGGCCCCAAATGCTCGTCTTTCCTCCCCCCCGAAGCCCCTTTTCTCATTCCCTTTTAAAGGGCCCCATCCCCCATCTTTCCCGAGGCCACGGGCGCTCATCTTCCTTTCCGAGGGCCCCGGGCACTCGCTCTCCTCCCCCTCCTGAGGCCAATCGCTCGTCTCTCCTTCCCCCCTGAAGCCCACGTTGTCATCTCCCCTTTTGAGGCCCCATTTCCCCCCCCTTCCCCCTGAGGCCCCGTCGCTATCTCTCCTTTTCCCCGAGGCCACGTCACTCGTCTCTCCTCCCCCCATGAGGCCACATCACTCGTCTCTTTTTTTCTGAGGCCCCCATTGCTCATCTCTCCTCCCCTCCTGAGGGGCCCCAAAACGCTCGTCCTCCCCCCCTCCTGAGGCCACATCACTCGTTTTTCTCCTTTTCCCCTCCTGAGGCCAATCACTTCTACCTCTCCTAATGAGGCCCCTTGGGGTCGTCTCTCCCCCCCTCCTGAAAAAAGTCGTCCTCTTCCCCCCCTCCTGAAAACCACGTCCCCAAACTTCCCCTTTCCCTTTTTGTTGAGTGTAAATTTTTATAAAAATGACCCCTCTATTAAAAATTTAGGCCCCCAAATTTTTTGTTTTCCTTTATTTGTGCGTGTTTAAAGAATTTTTTTGTTTCGTTATAAAGTTTAATAGTTTATAAGTCCCTAATTCCAAAAAAATTTTTTGTGTTGAGAACAAAGGGTATAATATTTGGGTTTTTAGAGTTGGGGGTTGGGAGAAAATCGCACAAAAGGGTCATGAAAGACAAAAAAACTCCCCTAGTATGTCGCCAATGCCCCAACGGAAGTAACCAACAACTGAAATATGTGGGAAAGCCTTCCCCCCACAAATTAAATGGCGACTCAAAATGTTTGATTCCCCTCTTCAGGGGTTTAAAATTTACCTTCATAAAAAATTCTTATTAGCGCCTCTTTAAAAATTAAAATTATAGTCAAAACCAAAAAATCCAAGTACTAATTAAAAAAATAGGGAAATTTTGAGTAGATATCAAATTTTCCATTTCTGGCCCATTCCCCAAAAGTTAAAAAACAAAACCCCAGGTTTCCCAAAATAATCTTTTTTCCCCCCAAAGTAAATTTAAAACATAATTGGGAAAAAAACAAAAGGTTCTATTTTTTAACCCCCTTTTCTTTAAATACTCTAAAAAATTTTTAAATTTCTGTACAAATATTAAATGGGTTTTTACAAAAAAATTTAAAAGCTGTACAAAAATTAAAAAATTTAAAAATCCATATAAGAATATAAAAAATGCCGACTCGTGGCCCACAAATTTTTTAAAATTGCATAAACTTCCACTATATGCAAAACCATAAAAAACCCATCTTTTTAAAAAACAAGTGATTATAATCCCAAAAATTAAAATTTACAGAATAAAGTTTCAACACTATCAGATTTATAACTGACCCCAAAATGGCGGTACTCCCAAAAATATAAATCCATTTTTAAAGGGGAAAAAAAAAAGATTTTAAGTTAAATTTTAAAAAGAACCAAAATCCTTTTAAAATGATTACCAAAATAAAGAAAAAGAATTCAGTTTGGTTTAAACCAAAGCAAAAATTATCAAACTTATCCCTGGCCTAAAAAACAAAATTTTCTGAGACCTGGTGAGTTTAAAAATTATAATTTAAAGTTAAGAATCCCAAATGATCAAAAATTTAAAAAAAATAGAAACATTTGAGCCCAAAAAGAATTTTGAATATTAAAAGTTAAAATATCCTATGACCCGGGCGTGAATAAGTGCAATGGGGGTGTTTGCATTACAGAACCCTGCCACCTAATTCAAAGACTATGTCGTGCCCCTCGGGTGTTTGGGGGCAAAAGTAGGAAGGGCAGGGGAAAAAAGAACATTCTCAAACATACACGCGCTTTTAAACGTGCGCCCAATAATAGTTCTTTTAGTTAACGAACAATTTCCGAAGGCACACATCCAATTCCAAAAATATCCGTTCGTTTTTTTTTCTTGGGTGGGGGCACAGCTTTCGAGGCGGGAGCAAAACCCTTTGGGCCCCCAAACCCGTCCAATATTAAAAGTGCCGCGATGTGGGTTTGGGAGAGTTTGGGGCCCTTTCTTTAGAGGGTTTAACTGGGGCTTGAATGGTGACCCAAAAAACCCTTTTACATTTGTGTCGAAAAAAGGTTACAATTTTATCCCTTTTTCGCGGTTTTAAAAATCACCGATATTTGGTTTTTATAGTGGGTTTTTTGGGAATTTTTTTAGGTTTTGTTAAAAATAACTACCTAGTTGTGGCCTGATATGATACCCCGTAAACCCTAGTATTTAATGGAAACGCAATAAACAACACATACCTAAAATCTAAATAAACCCCTCTTTTGGGAAATTTAACACAGTTTAAATTCCCAAATGGGTTGAGGGTAGTGATTGGCATAAAACGAAATTTAAATTTTTTTTTCGTTTTTGCTGTTTTTGATTACCTTTCCAATTAGTTTTCCCTTTCAAAATTAAAAAATTCAATCATTCACAATAAACCAAATAGATTTTAAAAAAAAAAAGAGTTAAACAAATTGTTAATTTTTGAAGTCTTAAGACCCTTTTCCCGCAAACTACGCTTTTTCAAGTAAGTGTGATTTTGAAAACTCAATCGTTTTAAAAAAAATCAATAATACATTTTACTAGACAATTTTAAAAATGCTGAACATTAGTTTTAATTCGAAAAAAACACAAAATACCTAACTTTTTTATAAATTTTCAAGTTTTTTTTTTTCTTTAATCAGATTTTCCTAGATTTTCGGTTTTTTTAAATAAAATAAAGATGCTTGTTTTAAATTTTCACTAATTTTTTACACTTGGCTGTCATGGCTTGATTTTATTTGGGAATTCATTTCAAAATTTTTTTTGGTTTGATTTTTTTTTAAGATGTGAAAGTGTTTTTATTTCCCTTTTTAAAAACAATCTTTGTTTTGATATTTTTTATTTATTTTTTTCCTTTTTAAACCTTTTTTACTTCCCTATTATTTTATTTTCTTATAACATTGTGAAAAAGGGAAAATTTTAAAAGCTAGCATGATAATATCAAACCCCCAAAGCTAGTATTTAAAGGGAGAGTTTGGGTATGTTTGAGACTCGGATTTTCACTAGTGATTATCATTCGTCATTGTTTAAAAATTTTAAATTCTCATTTTTTTTATGAAACTTTTTTAAAGTTAAAACCCTTGTATTTCAAAAGCAATATTTTTTCGACAAAAAAAAAATTCCCTTTGCAACTCCCCAACCCTAATTTGGGTTTTAAAATCAAGAGAGGTGTTTTGTTTTGCAAAAAAAAGAACCATTTTTAAAATTACAAAAAAAGTTTACCATAATTATTATTTCTTCATTCATGTAAATAAAAACCAACTTTTCAAAAAAAACTATCCGAACAATGAAAAACTCGCGGTCGTCTTAAATTCAGGGTTTATCTTGGATTTGGGTAAATACGGTGGGTGTGTGTGAGTGATGTGTGTTTGTGTATATTATATAAAATAATATATAATATATTAAAAAAAAAAAAGATAAAACAATTAAAAAAATTATATCAAGACTTAAAAATTTTTCATAAATTTTAAAAATTTTTCAAAAATACTTTTACATACAATTTAAACCCACAATACATTTGTGGCCTAGTATTCATTCAGGGGGGTTTAAAAAAACAGACTTTGAGGGAAAATGTATAAGGAAAAGTAAACCCGCTTTGTCTGGAGGAAAAGTAATTTAAAATGTTTAAAAAAAAAATCCCCTCTTAGTACACTCCCAAACCAAAAGGGTTTTAATTCCCTTTACCTGTTTGTAAGGGCCAAACCACCCCTTGGGACTATCAAATTTGTAATATATTAGTATTGTTTAAAACCCAATAGAGTCAAAAGAAGGTATGATCTATCTAACCCATTCCCTGCAGTTCCTTATTACACCTGTTCAATTTAATCGATGCACAATGTTTCCCCTCCTCTTTGGGGTTTTTGTTTTTTTTCCTTTTGTCTTTACACCCAAAAAGTTTGCAGTGGTGATTTGTTGTGTCTTGGGGGGTGGAAGAACTCATCCCCCAAAGAGATTAACAAGAAAAAAAACCACATCATACTTTTCTTGGGGTAAAATTATATACACTAATATATATTCATTATTTTATTATTATTTACTAAGGGGCTGAATGTTGATTACCTTAAATTAGCCCAAAAAACATTTAAAAATTTTTGTTCCCAGTTAAAATTAACATATTTTCATTTTTAAATTTTTTTTTATCAAAAAAATCAAAACCAAAATTTTATTTTTTTTAAAAATTTGGGGAAATATATGATTTAACTTTATTCTAATACAACAAAATAAAAATTTAAAATTTGGTTTTGGGAAAAATCAAAAAAAAATTTCATGCTATTTTCTAAATTTTTATTCGGGTCAAATAAAAGATTTTTATTTTTTATGTTGTTGGCTATTGGGTAAGGGGGAAAAAATTTTTGAAAAAAGAGGGTTACATTTAATTATAATCTCCCATTGTTAAAAAAAAAGTACAGGAGAAGGGGGAGAGGAAGAAAAAAAATAGAGGTTTAAAATTTTAGCTTATCGCCCTGCATTGTCCAAAAAAACCCAAGGGGCATACAACAACCATTTTTATTTTCCCCAAAAAATTGCAAAAAAAACATAGTTCCAATCTGTTGGGAAAATTTTCTTCACCAAACTCATTTTAATTTATAATGCAAAATATTACATCCCTTTTTGATTTCAAGGGGCCGGGACTAAAATTTATTTTAGATTAAGGTTTTTTTAAATTTTTTTTCTATATAAAATAAAAGTAATGTTTTTAAAAAAAGTCAAAAGCAACAACTTAAAAATAAAATTTTTTCTCCCTGCATTTTTTTGGGTTTTAAATTTACTTATTTTAAAAGCAATTAAAACTCATTTTCATTTTATCTAATTTTTTTCTAATTTCCCATTTATTCTTTAATCCTTTTCCAATTTACTTTTTCTCCCTTTTGTGTTTTTTTTTTTCCTCTTTTAGGAAGTTGCATTGAGTGTTTCACATTCCTCCCTTTTGGGTTCCCAAAAAGAATGAAAAATAGGGTTGGGGGGAAAGGCAGTTAAAAAAGATCGATTTTCTTTTAAGAGGCAGCCATTACCCCTTTTTTCCCAAAGGAGCAAATTTTTAAAGTGGTTCTTTTTTTGTTGTAAATTGTAAAAAGTTTCAATCCACCTTTTCCCTTCCCCCTTTTTTTTCAAAAATAATATTATTATTATTAGGGGACCGGTCTTACTACCGGTTTGGGTTATACGCACTTTAAGTAAAGTGTTAAAGGTTGGGTGATTGTGGGGTGAAATGAAGGACCCACATTTTAACGTGGATCCGAACCACGGTGGAGGCCTGGGATTCCAAAAAAATAATTTAAAAAACCTCAAAACCCAAAAAAAGGCTTTTCCTTTAAAAAATTTAAATTTCTTTTTCTACCGTTTATTATATTCCCTTTTCCCAAATTGGGTTAAAAAATTTTTTTAATTTGACAATTTTTGGTTTTTCCAATTTTTATTTCATTTGATCCAACCAAAAAAAAAATTAATTTTTCTAAATTTTTTTTTTAATTTCTAAATATTTTAAATAATTTTTACAAAAATTTTTTCTTTTAACTATAAAAATTTTCTGTTGAAACCCCGATCTCTTATTCAAAACTATAATTTTAAAAATTTTTTTTTGTTTCCCGTGTTTTTTTTTGTCGTTCCTTTCATTTTAAAATTTAAATTTTTTTTTTGTATTTTTTAAATTAATTCCCCTTTCTTTTTTTTGTTAATCTAATTTTAAATTTTTACATCCCTTTTTTAAACCAAAAAAAAATTCTATTTTCTTTATTTTAAAGTCCAATCTTAATGTTTCCCACCTTTTTAAAGTTCTCTTAGAATGTTTTCCAAAATATTACTAACAAAATATCTAAACTTGTAAGTATCTTCAATAATATTTTGTGCGTATAACCCGAACGGGTAGTAAGACGCGGTGCTAATAATAATAATAATAATAATATTTTATACATAGTTGATTCAGCTATGCTTCGGTTCAACAAAGTAGACGCCATTTTGAAGGTATAGTTTGATTTTTTTAGAAACTGTTTTTTGGGCTTGGCAGATCCGGGGGAGTGTGACCCCTAAATGTATTGGGCTTGGCAGATAGGATGTCTCCTAAAGTATGGGCTTGGTAGATAGGGAAGTGGCTCCTAAAGATTGAGCTCTGGCAGTCCGGAGTGTGCATTAAATGTTTTGGGCTTGGCAGTCCAGGAGTGTGACCTAAATGATTGGGCTGGGGGTGCTAGGGTGTGCTCCTAAATGCCTTGGGCTTGGCAGACCCAGGAGGGGAAATCCTAAAGTATTGGGCTTGGTAGATCCAATGGTGAATCCTAAATGTATTGGGATTTGGTAGCTAGAAGAGTGTGCACCTAAATGCCTTGGGATCGGGCAATAGGGGGTGTAACCCTTAAAGTATTGGGCTCTGGTAGATCCAGGAGTGTGAACCCAAAAATGGTTGGGGATTGGTAGTAGAAGAGTGTGCATCCTAAATGTATTGGGCTCTGGCAGATAGGGGAGTGTGCCCCTAAATTCTTGGGCTCTGGCAGATCCAGGAGTGTGCATCCTAAATGTTTTGGGCTCGGTAGAAGGGGATGTCACCCCTAAATGTTTGGGCTCTGGTAGATCCAGGAGTGTGCACCCAAAAATGTATTGGATCTGGTAGCTAGAAGAGTGTCATCCTAAATGTATTGGGCTCGGGCAGATAGGGGAGTGTCATCCTAAATGTTTTGGGCTCTGGCAGATCCAGGAGTGTGCATCCAAAATGTATTGGGTTTGGGTAGATGGGGGAGGTGCATCCAAATGTTTTGGGCTCTGGTAGACCCAGGAGTGGATCCTAAATGTATTGGGATCTGGTAGCTAAAAGAGTGTGCACCCCTAAATGTATTGGGCTCTGGCAGATAGGGGAGTGTGCATCCTAAATGTCTTGGGCTCTGGCAGATCCGGAGTGGTGCATCCTAAATGTTTGGGCTCTAGTAGCTAGAAGATGGTGCACCCTAAATGCCTTGGGATCTGGTAGCTAGAAGAGTGTGCACCCTAAATGCCTTGGGATCTGGTAGCTAGAAGAGTGTGCATCCTAAATGTCTTGGGCTCTGGCAGATCCAGGAGTGTGAATCCTAAATGTATTGGGCTCTAGTAGCTAGAAGAGTGGGGCTTTCCTAAATGCCTTGGGATCTGGTACTGAAGAGTGTCACCTAATGCCTTGGGCTCTGGTAGACCAGGATGTGGCATCCTAAATGTATTGGGTCTAGTAGCTAGAAGAGTGTGAAATCCTAAATGCCTTGGGCTCTGGTAATAGGGGAATGTGCATCCTAAATGACCCCTTCCAATGTGGCTTTGGATCATGGAATTTAAATAATCCTTTACATCACTAGGACAAAATTTTCAATTTTTGTATCTATTAATTATTTCTTCTTTCAAAAGGAGTGTGAGCTTTATGAAAGTGGGAAGGGAGACAAAGTGGGTTGAGTTGAGAAAGGGTCTGAAATGGTGATGGAAGAAATAATGTATAAATATTGACATATGCAGTGTAAACGTGGGTAATGAAGGAAGATGATAGAAGCAGAATTCAAACCTTGTGAAATGAAAATTTCTGGAAGTTATATAGGAGTGACAAGAATGACTAGGATGAGATATAAAAGTGCAAGGGGAATATTTGGGGAAGAGCCAGTGCAGGACAAGATAGAGAAGGCAAAACTAAGGTTGTATGGCCATGTGAGAAGAAAGGAGGAGGAAAAGATACCAAAAAGATGTTGGATTTTAAAAGGGGGGGTTAGGAGGTCTAGGGGAAAGCCCCAAAGGGATGGGTGGCGAATGGAGTGCAGAGGACTGGGCCCATTTGAAGGGGGAAGGGGTGGTGCGGGAAAGAATACTTTAGAGAGGCTTTGTTCTAATCAGACACGGCCAGTGGCTGGAAACTTTTCATGAGATAAAATACACTTGCACCATGGTATTTTAAAAAATTGATCGATCTTTAAAATATTAGCAGTCAGATGAGAATGTTAGGGCCCCTCGGGTTGGGTTTTTTAAATGTATTTATTTATTTTTAATGGAGAACTAGCTGCCTTATTTTTATGTTGTTTTTTTTAGAGATTTTTGGCACAAAGCAGCCAATCATTTTAAAAACAAATAAAACTTTAAACTCATTAAAAAAATAACAAGGAGCTAAGACATAGTCAAGTGATGATGAAGGAGAAATAATAAATAAAAAATGAACAAAGGAATATGAATTTGGTAATAAAAAAAAGAGTCAAAACATCTCACACTTAGTGAAAAATACATTTTGAGTTTTTCATGAAGCAAAATTTAATTCACTAGTGTGGGGCTTAAAAATTTGTTTTCAGAGAGAGATAGGTTTTTAAGTTCATAGAAAAGGGATAATCAATTATGTAACCTAACTGCTTTTTTAAAATCAAAATTGAAACAAAAACCTTTTCCCACTATTCTCCAGCTATGTTGCGAACAAGGTCATAAAATCATTTGGTGATTTAAAAAGCGACCCTCAGGGAGCAGAAACTGATGCATTAAACACTGTGGATAGATACTCACAGCCTAAAAAATTATAATAATCATAATAGTCATTAATTTTAAATGTGGATGTGTACTAAGGGAATGCAATGTTCATATCCTAACAACAGCAATTTACATTAAGGTTTCATCACCATCATTTTTTGGTCCCGAGCATTAATCTTAAAAGCAAGATAGTGAATGTTTTATA
>JBCFYV010011164.1:22492792-22650245 GCA_039000515.1 Timema cristinae
CAACTATATTACTTTCCATAGAGTCGCAGTTTAAAACATGCTCCAACTTACTGGAAATAATAGCAAAGTTTTGATCATCTCACCTCAGATTCCATTTGAGGTTCCTCCTTAACCCGTAATTCACAGTACCATCGTGGGTCTGTCTTGGTACCATCCTCATTTTCCACTGTAATAAGTGAGATATTAAACGGATCCATTTCATATCTGTAAAAACATAAAAGAACTAACATAATAATATAAAATGTAGTTTTGCTATATAGTAGTAATGATGTGTGTGTAATTGTTAAATGTAAAGGAACCATTTAAATGAATAAATAAAGTGAACTTTGTTTTAAAAATAGAATGTAAGTAGTAATCCCATTTCAAGAGTTTAAATAATTAATAAATAGCTTGCTTATAAATAGATGATAAGAGTTCAAAAGTTAAGTTCAAAAATGCAACACAAATTAACACTTAAATAAACTAATAGGTTCTACAATCTATAAATGATCATTAGTTAACTCATTGTGTTGTATTATTGTTTGGAGCTGATACTTCTTTTAGCCTTAATAACACTAAAAACTACAATTGAAACTAAAACTAAGTACAGAAGCCTACCATATATTAAGTTTACAATTCATTTAAAGTTTACTTTTTACATTAAATATTACCTTCTTGTGTAAATATTGGAAGTAGTCCTAAGCTATGTTGGGGATACAGTAATTTAGGTTAATTTTGGTCCACTCTTTAGATTTTCACCTGTCCCATTTGAGTTTTATTTATATCTTCATAACTGATGGCTTATAATGAAGGAATAAGACTCAAGTTATGTATTTTATGTAACACATGTGAGAAAAATGGTGATTAAACATCCAAAGTTCATGTTTTTCTTTGGTTCAAAATTACACTGTCATTTAAGGTAACTTTGAAACACTACTAAAAATTAAATACAAAATTCTTTATTGGATTCATTTTAGAAGAAAGGATAATATTAAGCTGCTATAATCAGGATTTTAAATGTTGTCTTGTTCGTTATTAGCAGTTTTCAACCATACCGGTGCTATGGATTTTAAATTATGTTAAAAATAATAGCATGAATAGGAACAGAGGAAGAAGAAAAATATTAATAAAATGTAATAAAAACCTGTATTTGTGTAGGAATAATTTAAAACATAAATAGAAAAAAATATTTCAATTATTTCTGGTTAAAATTATACCCCAATCCAGTAAAAACAAATTCACAATCAAAGAGAAAATAGTAGCAAAAAAACCTAAGTATGCCGAGGTAGCAGGGCTATGAAGATGGAGTCAGAAGCAATTTTGGGTGGAGTAAATATGTTCCAACTCTAACTCTGGATTAACATTAAATTATAACACTATAAGAATATATGGTTAAAACATTTTTTTTCTTTTGGACAAATATTTATAATATAAAGTAACAAATTTGTTTTAATATAAGTTCACAGTGTCAAAGAAGCTTCCCATTAAGTAGGCCTAATTTGTATTGGGGAAGTCTACTGCAGTAATTTTTAACTACTAATTATTATTTTAATTATATTTGATAATTATAATAATTTAATGACTAGCCTAATATAGTTTAGCCATTTTTGAAGAAGTCAGAGCCAGACAGTAGAAAAATAAAATAGTAGGAGTTGAAGGTTTGAAGTATAGACTCCACAGCCCTCCTAGGTAGTCACCTACACTAAATTGCAAATAAACTTTTTGACACATTTGGCTTCTGATAAAGATAAAGGATTACATTGTAAATGTTGCTTTAAAAAAAACACAAGTCCTGAAAAATAAAAGTTCTTTTGATTATTTTTTAAGGAAAATTTATGAATCACACATCCCATTATAATGTTATATAAATAACTAAAAATACCTTCACAAATCAAAACAATAGGCCCTTGAGTTTTGATGAGACTGAAATACTATAAAAATATACTAAACATGCTCATTTTAAAGAGTTCATTGACACAACTGCTGCTCTTAGTAGATGTGGGAGCTGGGAAGACTTTGTTTGCGGGGCCCCTAGTTATGACTTCAACAACAACAACACAACAAAATATTGTGTTTATCTTTAACAGTAGGTTTAATCTAAATAATCATTTTCAGAGCTAGTCTTGCTCATGAGACATTGATACAAACACTAAATACTCACTACAAACAACTAACTTACCATCACATGCCAAGTATAATTTTGAGCAAACAAAATAAATAATTCAACGGTGCCATGCAAGTAAGTTTACTATAAGTAAATTAGAAGAAAGAGTCATGGAACAGAAACAATAAAGAAAAATTGCACGCTCCAAAGTGGGGCCTTGTTTGAGGTTTTTTTAAAAGAGGTTCCTGGCTCCTGAGATATTTCATTACAATATTAAAGTAACATATTTTTAAAATGTTTAAGCTATCCACAATTATAATACAATATTAGGTTAATTTTGTTTAATTGAAAATTTGCTTTTGCTCTGAATAAAGATGGTAAAAAGTATTTTATTTCTGATTACATAAAAAAATCAAGAATGCCATTTTCCCAAAATTAATAATAATTATGAATAATATAATCATTAAAATTATTTCGAGAAATAACAAAGGGGAAGTGATGAGGTCTAACCATAAAATAGTGATTTGATATTAATTTTTCAACAAAAAATAGAAAATTACATAATTATTATATGGTATATTGTTTTTATGGAATGCTAAAATAGGATAATTATTTAGATCTATGAAGTAATGTAAGTGTAGTTGGCCTAACTAACCTCTATTTGTGTGATACCTTCATTTTTTATTTCATATTCTGATCACTACTAAATTTTAGGTTGATAAAAATAATCAAAATTATCATAATTACATGTTTGTATAAAAGAAGTTTAGAATATTAATCTTTAATTATTAGAGGACACAACAACCACAAAAAATAATTGATTTTAACCAACATAAGAAAAAAAGTAACTAACTATAAACTTATTTTTAAAACATATCATAGAGAGCACCAAACAAACTCATATAGGATGATAAAGAATAGTATAGAAAAAAAATTTAGTGGAGGTAAATTGACATTGATTAAAATAATCTTACGGGGCAAAAGTTTAGAAAATAATAGTAGAGGAAAAATATAGGGATACATAAAATATTTATTTAAATATGCATTCAATAAATCCAAAACCACCAAGCAATTAACCTGAAAAGAAATGTTGATATAAGATAATAAGGCAAAGATTTAAAAACCTTACATAGTATGTGTGGAACTAGGATCTTTTGGAAATGTCAAGCACATTGTCTAAAACACTAATATGACTCAAAAGTATCTTAACTTACCCACCAAGTTTAAGGTGTCGCAGCTTATATATTTGAATCTGCCCCAAGATTACACGTCGTAGCAATTACATATGTGTATATAACGACCTTACATAATAGTTGTTGAACCTGTGTCTTCTGAAAATTCAAACACATTGCCTTTGAATATTCGGCAGTACTCAAACTCAAGCTATTTCACGCTACGTTTTTAATGTGCCATAACTTCTATAATATTTCTTAGAGTAAGTCAAACGTGTTTTGAATGAAAACAGTATTTTTCATTGTATGGC
The DNA here is from genome assembly GCA_039000515.1 of Timema cristinae. NCBI lineage: Eukaryota > Metazoa > Arthropoda > Insecta > Phasmatodea > Timematidae > Timema > Timema cristinae. The sequence goes on from JBCFYV010011164.1 coordinate 22,496,359, forward strand.
ACTCACGATATAATTTTGATCTGGGCCAAATTTGCTTGAGGTGGTCCTGTCCTTTTATTATTTTTAAGAATGTAGAGGATCTGCATGCTAGATTGAATATAAGCCACTTGAGTGTGGTACGTTCAGTGTTTTACTTTAACAAACTAAAAATTAAAAACAATAAACCCTATGTTCATCCATATTATTGTGATTAACGGCATACTTTCATTTGTCTAATAAATCATCTATAATACCCAAATAAGTAAGAGGTCTTAACCGTTACCTAATATATTGTTATATTGTCCATCTCATGGCTCAAGAATCAATGAAACAAGAACCCTGAGAGGAAAAAGAGGGTACACATTTTCCGTTATTTGATTATTGGTTCCCTTACACGAAGCTGAATGGCAAATAACATTCTGTGTCACTGATATTTAACGCCTTATACAGGATAAGCACAGAGCCAGTTTCTTCACTCTTCAAATGCTGCCCTTCCACAGTGTTAATGATATATGATATAGTATAGTCTCACCTTCCAATCAAATTCGTGTACATTTCCTATGATAATATTATTTTATTGTTCCAGCAACTTACCCTAAGACTCATTAAAATTAGTCTAACCAAGGAGGTTAATTATACGTAAGGAAATAAAACACATTAGTTTTGTAATAAAACAATATTTTGAAAATTCTATAAGCACCATTAAAGGACACCTGGTGGTCTAGGGGTAAGGTGTCAGACTTCTATGCTGGCGGCCGGGGTTCAATCCTCGGTCCCGGCAAAGATTTATCTGATTACCAAACCCTTCCTTCACCTCTGACAAGACATCTTGTGAATGTGAGGAATGCCAGGTCTCCACCGTGGTTCGGATTCCACGTTAAACTGTAGGTCCTTCATTTCATCTCACAATCACCCTACCATTACACATTAGCGTAAGTGCGTATAACCCGAACGGGTAGTAAGACGCGGTGCTAATAATAAATAATAATTATAAGCATCATTATTATTATTATTATTATTATTATTACTATTATTGTTATTATTTTCAGTATTTTTTATGTATTTTGATTTCAAGTATTGTCAGTGCAGTTCTTTTCCATATTATTCCCATTTCCTTCACCTTTAAAAATATTCGATGAGTTCAGCTGATTAATTATGAGCTGGAAGATGTGGTTGAGAAACAATGGAATATGGGAACCTTTAAAGATTGTGGTATAGCAGCTCAATTTGGAATATTTTCGAATTTTTGAAATCAACATGCTCTAAATTCTCAGAAGACACAGGTTCAACGTTTATATAAGGTCATTATCTAAACCTAATATTTGTTTCGTTTTGTGCTAGATTGCCGATGACGGTGAGATCGAGGTTCGAATCTTGGTCGGGTGAACTGGGGTGGTTTTTCCTAAACTCTCCCTCCACGCAAATGCGGGTTCATTTCCTCTAAATTCAACCTTCCAAATTTCTAACCCATTAGCGTAATTAGTGCCTAAGCCTATAACCCGAATGGGTAGTAAGATGCGGTGCTAAATAAATAATACACCTAATATTATAATTATCAACATGTGCGCTCGTGGAACAGATTAAAATACTGACGTTGTTGTTTCGCAGTGCTTTCAAGTTGAAGCCTATACAACGCCAGTTTGTGTGCACCATCAGGTGCGCAACATGCATCCCTCTATAGGTCCCTCCCCACACAACTGTGATGTTAGATTAGGACAAGGAGTATGTTTATACAAACTAAATAATGGGTAGTATGAAAAATAGTTTAATTAACAAGAGATTAGAGGCTATAAATTGCAATTGGATATAAGAGATAATCTTCATCTGTTTCATAAATGATGTAATACATGACAATTGTCCACTCAACGAGACAACTTTGGAATCTTATATTGTAAAGCAACAACGTTAATATACCGTAATCTGCCAAATAAGCAAAGATAGCTAGTCGCATATTAACATGGTACACAACCACTTGACTAAGTATTAGAGAAAATGAAATTATACATAGTAATTGTCCCCTTGACGAGACAATATTGAAATTTTAGTGACTCAACAATGCTAATATAATCCGTCATATGAAAGTTAGATAGTTACTTGTCAGCGTGGTACGTTTCCACTCAACAAAACAGAATAATACTGAGCTATAAGCCATGATTAACCTGTACATAAACAAAATTCATGTGATTTGGTGATCACCATTACTCCAGTTAGTGAGGCCAAATCCGGAATTATTTCCATCTATCAAACTGGCAATTGACAGGTCTAATCATGATAAGGAAATCCTATATTGGACTACACTATATATTAGCTCACTCTGACTCAGAGTAACAATATACTATTCTAGGGATGTGGGAAAGCTTCGGAATTCAACAAACAGCAAAAACCCTAACAGCGCTAAAAGGGCGCTGGGCACATACGATTAGAGAAGAGTATCCACTAAGTTTACCAAGGAAGAACTTCCCATACCAAACGTAATAAATAGCCTACTCTATAGAAAAAAAGAGAAAATAGAGGAAAACTTCAAAAGCTATATACTAATGAGTTTGATTCCCGCTTATAATAAACCAAATTCCCCAGAATACATAAGTGAACAAAGTTACTAGTCTCAAAGTGTCTAAGATCACCTGGCGGCTCATGGGGGCCTTTTGACCTATATGGTACTAGTGAGAGTCATAACGACTGGTTCAGGTAGCTACAAGAAAATAAAATGTAAGGCCCGGTGCTCACGAGCGACGTGCATCATCTTTACAGTCGCGTCCTGTGACGCTGTGTCATTGCTAAAAACAGTTCACACAAGCGACCTGCGTCTGGTGACGCTAAGTTGATGCCACGTCACAGCACCCGAAGTAGTGTACACTAGTGACTTGCGTCTATTTGGACGCAACTCTTGGCCTCAGTCAGTTTGAAGCTATGGCCGTGATAAGTACACTCCGGGAGTGGAAAAAATAGGGCAAACTATTCTTTACTATACACAACCCTAATAGCCCAATATTAACACACTTATGAGTCATCTTTATTATATCTGTAACAATAATTTATAGGCATTTTAACTAACATCCGGTTTCTACTCATTATTTTAAAAGTAAACAGTGGTTGTGACATGTTTCAAATATTTTATAAATTGTTAATGTGAAAATAAATTGTAGGTAGTAATGTATCAAGTTTTAAGGCACTTTTACTAAAATTTCTTGACTATCCGGATAATCCAGATGACATATGGTCCCAGTTAAACCTTATAAATGAAGTTCCACTGCATATAAAAATATTTTTCCCAATTCATAAAAATTATTTAAAAAAAATTCAGATGGAACTCGCCACACTGCGTTAGCATTATGGCTTCCAATTCATCAGTATTTGGATAAAGCGTCTTGCATATCTCCATCCATGCTGATTTTTTTTTCTGTCGTGATATTCTTCTAGGGACGACTTCTAAATGACCGGTATATCACGCACCTCATTGATACAAAGTTGTGTATCTATTTCGTCCTCCATTCTGACTGTACACTGATTACCGTCACAATGGCGCACGAAGTTCGTGTGACTGTTCTATGTAATCACAGGTAGTGACAGAACGCTGAGTGGTAGTGTCACCACCACGTTTTGCGGAAACCCGCGTCACTAGTTTTGACGCCAGACCTTGCGTCCCGTGTGAACTCCATCATTCGAATCAAAGAGGGGAGGGGGGGTGAGAAAGTTGGGACTGCCAGGTAGTGAGAGAGCACTGTTGCTCTCGCAGTGCCGGCTCTGGCGTGATGGTGTAAGGAAGTTTTTTTTCTCAGCGTGTGTTGTGCTTAAAAACCGTGCACCATATTCTTGAATGTGATAAAGTGTAGAAGAGTGTAGAATTAGATTATTATTCTGCTTCCAGCTATTCTATTTGATTCATTTTATTTTTCCGTTCATTTATTTAACAGAAAGACTAAATGCGCTTGGAGTACTTTCAATGGAGAAAAAATTTCCTTCATTGTCATCCAGAGATCAAGGAGAAAATTATTGAACTTTTTGCGCAAATTCAAACAAGAAGAATGGATTTCATTTTTAAACGAATAGATCAATCTTGAACTGTAACAATTTAAGTTAAAGTAAGTAAAAAAAAAGTTTTTTTTTTTTTGCAAATATTTTATCAAGTTCCTGAATAAATATTCTTTTTATAATTTTTTTTCTTTTTACACAATTTTAAAATAAAGGCTAAACATTTTCTGGAACAGCACCCCACTAATTTTAGCTACAAGCCACCACTGCATCTAAATATACTAAAACACATTTCAAAACCCTAAGTGGATTCGTAGGAACTGACTAGAACAAAACATACATCCTAACAGAATATTAAATATAATTAGCTAAAAGAACATTCTTAATCCAATCAAAGAAATTACTATTTATGAACCCTACATTCTAATAAAATACAACAGTAACCACACGGCCTAATTTTAAAGGCGTGTTTGAATAATATTATGTGTTGTGTATTGCGAATGGCAAAACGAGTGTTGCAAGTTGTTGTGATTAGCCTGCAAACAAATAGAATAGAGGAGCTGATCACATTAGTATTGTCAGAATTCCTTAATCAGAAATCAGGATAAAATGTAGGGGATCCAGCCATCGGGGCTGACTAAACAACATTGCAGTCTAGAGGTCACTTAGCCCAATTCGGGACTACACGGGCTAGGACACCGGTTCACCAGAATTCGTAAAGAAGGCTACCACTCGAGCCCAGGTTACCGGGTTTTGGAGACCATGTAAAGACCACCTAGGAGTCAACCAGGCCATTGGTTATTCCTAGCAATACGTCGTTTTTTCACAAGCTTCTGAATATACTTTTAGCTCTCTCATTCTTATATCACTATCAACATCACATTTTAAGTAGACATAGTAGTACTAAAAACCTTTTTAAAAACCAAGTCTAACTGTTACCACCCACTCTACGACCTCTTAGCTACGACCACACTAGACTAAAAGGAAAGTGGGGTAAGCTACAAAAAATTATAAAGAAGAAAGGCATTAGCAATAATTTGGTAATAATATGAATATTTTATTTAATAAAATAATTTAAACAATAATTTATATGGCCTCAAAAATCCATCAGGAGTTGTGTTGAAAATCATATTAAACAAATGCGCAGTACTATCGTGCGAATGTTTCCAAACATGAAACATGTTCTTAAGTCAACTAGGTAGTCTGGAAGAGACAACAACTCGATCCAAATACACAATGTCGGTTTCACAACAGTGAATATTGACAAAACAACCTAAAGTGTTGACTATCCGAGCAAATTACTTCATAAATGTCTAGTCAGATATTTATTGGCTACAAAAAAAGGAGCCTAATGGAAATCTTTGAAATTGATACAAAAGTTGTCGGCTGCGCTAAATTGAATACAAACAAAGAAAAAGAAAAGAGGGAAGTTAAATTTAATATTGTACGGATATTTTGGGCAACACAAGAGTTTGGCTTACCAACCATAGGCCAAACTTCCGCAGGACTATTAAATGTTGACACAACTACGGACGTTAACAAAATCACTACTTGTTAATAAAAATTATATAGCATACAAAAGAAGTCTAGATAAACCACAATTAAATTCAATTAAATAATTTGGAAAACATTCACAATCAAAATCAATCCATCAGCAAAATTTTACGCTACTTTACCAAAAATTCAAAATAAGAAAACATCTTCAAAAGATGAGTTTACATTAACGGCTAAATTCTGACAATTCAAATTAAATACTTCTTGAAAAAATTAGTTCAAAAAATATGGCAGTTTGATATATTCAGTGACCTCACTGATACTAGCGCCTAAATGGCGGCAAAAAAAGAATTAGGTGTTTCATTACATTTATTATTTATTTTTAAGCACCGCGTCTTACTGCCCGTTCGGGTTATACGCTGTCTCATTACAAAATTTAGTATTACAAACAATATTAATTTTAGCAAATAGTTTACGTTGCCTATTCAGGTTTATTCCAATAAATACGTTACTTTAACTTCAAAATTGAATAAGCCATAGTTCAAGTCTATTAAAATAATATCGATGAAATAAATATATAGAGAATACGAAAACATCCTAAAAATGTCCAAGTCCAGGACCGGACTTATTCTGACGGCGTCTAATACAATATCCTAGGACATGACTTCTCCTGAAGGCGTCCAATTTAATAGTCAAATCGTCTTCATAATCACCGAGCTTAAATAGTGTTTCTAGTCGCCTGGGGTAGAAAGGGGGGTGGGGGTTACACATATATGACAGTGACGTCCCATCGGTCACTTTGATGGATGAAAATCAGTATGTACACCATCGATCAAGCTTGGATTGGCTAGCCTTTCTTCATCACGTCCACCAGTGTTGACAAAAGATTTTTTTTGACCAGAGCACCAGTGATGTACACACATCACACGCTGTCTTGGAGGTAGATTCCATATGCCCCATGGTGGCAGGTTAGTCATAATTCTGATACTGATGTGAGCGTCATCCCTAAGTCCCATCTGAATCACTCGTACGCTAGGCACATCAGATGCAGTTACACCAAGGCTCGTTCATCCCACTCTTCAATTTAGGACGCGGCGAGTACAGTCCAGTCTTGAAGGTTGTTCTAGCCAGAAGATACAAAGGGTAAGTACATGAACAATTTATTAATTGCAGGGAGTTTATTTTTGTTTGATGTGTCTTACTATTGTAGACAGACCCTACATTGGACTACAATAGAAAAGCTTATTATTGCAGGAAGTTTATTAATATTGCGGTTTCATACGGAGTGGGTAGTATGGCTTGAAGATTAGTATGGGGGTGGTATGATGTAACATTACCAAAAGTTACTTAACGTCAACCGCAAACCCACACAAGTATACACACTCACCTCCTAGGCCATAGTACATCCTGATAGATAATAGGCCCACGTGTTAGGTACGAGAAAACCATATTTAATACATAAACTATACTAGTCCATGCCGGGTCTTAAGTAGAAGATACTCTTAATAATTTCATGAAGTGACTTTTTCTGCGTCGTGCTGGCGTGACCGCTATTTTAAACAGCGTAGTACGTCCTCATTGAGCTGGTTTTCACGAGATTCTCCTCCAAGCGTGGATGAATTGAAGTGCGTATTTGGTTTATTTCAAAGTCCTATTTTAGACTATCAAACAACACCAGTTAATGGGAGGTGAATGGAGGTTGTGGACGCTCCTCCCCCGGTGAAGCAGTCAAGAAATTTTTTAGAAGAAACACTCATCGTTCAGGTAGGTAGTGCGCATGCGTGGGAACATCATTTGCTTGGACTGCATAAACATAACGTCATAATTGGACCTTTCAACATGTGTGTCGACTTGTTTGGGGTTGGCTGTCTGTAGTTATTGTGGTAATCTATCAACAAATACTTGAGTCAAAGGCAGTGTTTTGATGGTGGGTGGGTGACGTTTAGACAGTGTTTTTTGTAATAGCGGATTGAGCCATATTGTGAAGGGTTAAATACTTTTAGTCCAACTACGTGTATTGTCAACTATTTAAGCCAATGTGCTTGAAATTTTCAGAAGACCAGGTTCTACATCTATTTATGGTCGTTATATGCACCTAATAATATTGCCACTATGTGTGCTTGTGGAGTTGATTCAATAGAAGTTGTGAAACCTTAAGCGTAACAGGTTAACAGAACCATATAAGACACAGATTACCTGATTTTATTTTATTTGCATAATTTTTTATTATTGCTTGTTAATTTTAATTAATTTTTTATTATTTTACGTTGGTTTATTGATGATATTCTTTTGCGTAATTTTCTATTCTTTTTTAATTTTTGTTATTATTCTAGCTTCTAATACTTATTGATCTCTATAATATGACTGGATGGACTTCTGAGGCTGAAATCTTCGAGCTGTCGTCTGCATACCATTGTGTAAAAGAAAAAAAAACTTTCGGGTATATCTTTCTCTCTTACACCCTCACAAGGCAAAGAGGCATTTTGATAGAGTTCATTAATTAAATTTAATCTATGGGATACAACAATTGTGATTAGTTAAATGAAACAAATGTGTTAGTAAAAGCTTTGAAGATCATAACAAAGTTAGAAGCTGGTGAGTTTTTTTCTTTAAATAAGTTGATATAGGCTAATATATATACAATTTTTGAAAGAAGCTCGTTTAGAAGACTCATCTCGTACCAAGTTTGTCATTCAAACAAACGTAATCAAGTTTTAAGATACCTTACTCATTATTTATTTAACTTTCAATATAACATAGTTTCTGAAACCAATATATATATATTAAATTACTATTTTTTGTTGAATGTATAATACTATATTTACTATACACCACACACACACACACAAAAGCTAATAGTCAACTTTAAATATTAGTGTAGTCTTGGCAACATGGATGATAATAATATTAATATATTAAAGATTTTATTCGTATTTGTAGAACTGAAATGCATATCCTTTAATGTAAATGTTTCTTCAGGAAAATGTGGTATAATACTTCAATATTTTCCAAAAATAACACTTTTATTCATCAGAGACAGACAATTTTTTGCATAAGAACATTGAAAGAAACCTGCCCCTCTCCACCAATAAAGCAGCCTATAAACTTCAGCGTCATGATTTGGTATCTCCTTATCTATGGATTTGGTCCTTTAGCAATTTGTATTGTGTATGTTTATGTCCACCCAAGCACCCAGTAGAAATGGGCGAAACAGTGATTTTACGATATCAGTGAATACAGTGACTGTGATTTATACCACTGTTTTTTTCACTCTGACTGGTTATCACGGACCGATATTTTTTCACTTTCCAACCACGGTCAAAGCTAGTATTTAACTGCTGTCTGAGTAGCACAATCGAATATGGAGTATTTATGAGTATTGAGTATAGTCCCATGAGTATCGGTTGGAAGGAAACTAATTCGATACTTAAAGGCCTAACATAATCTCTTGCCGTCGGCAATGACATTGACAATTGACATATAGCTACAATCTTCAAGTTTCATCTGGGTTTCATATTGCCTGAATAATATATAGTCAATACAAAAGTATGCTTTAAGATGTTTTATACATTTGATAAAAATAGAGAGAAAAAAAGTTATTTAATATTTTCTAGTGAAATGTTATGTAATTTGGGCAAAATTAGTGGTCCAACAAACATCATGTTAAACTTGAATACCAATATTAAAACTTATTTGATGTACTATGAGAAACTCTTGTAATTGTGTAATTTATTTAGTTATCGGTTTTACTACAATTAAAATTTATGTGATATTAAAAATGAACATAACATAATGGCGATTGTTTTAGAAAATGTTGTTTGGAATGCAGGTCATATATTATATTATTGTAGTGTTATTTTATTTTAAATACCGTACATCTAATAGTAGATGAATTATGTATATATTAAAAGCAAATAAACTTTAGATTAGACTATAGGATGATTAGGATCATCAACACATAGTAAATATTAAGGTTTACTAATATATTTTCTATTCTGTTACTTATTTTAATTCATTATTAGCGATTTTGGGGATAGGATCACCGAAAAAAGAATTGATTTTTTCATAACTACGTTTAAAAAGAATCCGATATGTGATTTGCTAAGTAAGCATGCTTTTCGATTTTGTTCTTAACAACATATATTTTGTATTGAAAACGCATGTGAATAAAACATTTAAACCATTAAAGTCATTTTTATGTAGCAATCTGATACTGTTTTTGAAAAATGAGCTCTACGAGATTGTGTTTAAAATAGAAATAACATGTAAAACGTGCCAGTCAATAAGGTCTATTTTCAATTAGCTGGTAGAAAATAAAAGAATAACAAGCACAGCGAAGCAAGTATACTCCAATGTCTAGAAGAAGCAATACTAACTCTGTAGCTCGAGTAAATGTTGCCATCTGATACGCGTATGGAGTATCTCCGATCACTGATATCTCTAACAAGATAATAAAAATGTATGATGTAATATTGATAGAGATGTTTTAATCGAAATAAAATAATTATTAAATAAACATTGATTGGTATAAATATATTGGCGGGAATTATTAGTATATTAAATCAATCATAATGGCGTCATCATCAGTATTAGGACTCCGAGACTACAAGAGAGTTTATTTTATATCAAGTGCATATGCAGATGCTCCAAGTTGTACGAAATGTTTTGATCTACCTCATAAAAAGACATCAGAAGGTTGTTTAACCATCATCAAAGAATATTTAGAAGAAGGATCAATTGAAATTCAACTTGAACAGCTAAATTATTTGGATAATACTTTAACTTTACCAAATCAGAAAGAGTACAATTCCAACAATGTTTATATAAGATATCATTACTGTAATAAAAACTGCTTTAAATCTACAAATTGGAAGACTGATCCAATAAATTGGTGTAAAGAATTTCATCGCTATTGCTGTGAATACGTCTCTTGGGAATATTTATATGTGGACCAAGCCTTGAAACAACAACGAGAGGAAGATTCCAAAAAATCAACTCAGGAATTTTGGGAAACCTTTGGAGCGAGCTACTTGGATGACCCATCAAAAGGAGGCCAGGTTGCAGTAGAAACTTCTCAAGAAGACCATAATTGGCAGATTAAGAATGAGCTTGAAGCTGTCGAACATCTAGGAGAAGAAGTAGACGAAGTTCTTGACAAGTCTAAAGGATTCACCGGACTACGCATCCAAGGAGGCGAGGTGAAGGCATCATTCGAGATCAACTATGAGTGATATTGAGCAGTTTAGTGACAGCGAGGTAAGTTTGGAACATACTCCCGAAACCCCAAAAAAAAGTTAAAATTAGGTAATTCATGTACAATTGCTATTTTAAATTTCATTAGTCTTGTTCGATTGTATTTTGAAAATCCTCTCGAGTTTAAAAAATGGACCCAGAAAAGTTTAATGACAGGGATATTGAAATTGACGGAAGAGAGGCCAATCTTAGCATCTTTGATCGATTTAGTAACGGACTGTGTGAAAGGGGAAGACTCTGTAGATGGGAAAAGTATGTGGAAAGAATTGGAGAATGTCGTGAAAGATCAATGGTCCTCCACGACATCGTACCCGTTGGAGACGGTAAAGACGATGGAGAACTTGTTTTTAGGTTGCTTACAAAGCAGAGCAATCGAAAAACAGGATTCTCAATCATCTACTATCACCAATGCGAACAATGGTCCCACATCCATGTCATCCATGATTGCAACTGGTTTTCAACCAAATGTTCATGCGCAATCCTCACAGGCATCAGAGTCGTTCCTAGACGGACTACTAAATCGATCAAGTCTTCCAGCACCGCAAACAGTAAGTTCTAGAGAAACTTGTTTCACTATTTCGCTGAAAAACAACAAGGAAACCTCTATATCAAAATTCAAAAAAATTCAACCAGGGTCCCATTATACGGTATTGAAGATTTATCCCAAGCATTGTGTGGGGAAGCAGAATGCTTGGAAGAATTGTGCGGTAGATCTTCGGTTTTGGACAAACCTCAACTCGATGTTTCCATCTCAAAAAGAGGATCACTTACAGAAGTTGATTCGAGCCAACATCAAAGAGATGGACGAGTTGAAATCCAACCCCGAAAATCAACCGTTCCTAGAGGAAAGAAGATTTTCGAATCAGTCGAACAATTTCTCTTAGGTAATATATTTGTTCCAATTAAAAATTGTGTACTCGATGAAGAATATTTAAATTTGTATTCGTATTCTATCACTGAAAATAGTTTACAAAGAATATTACATAATGTAGAAACTAGAATAACTAAAATGACATTTGATCAAATTTGTAAATGGGTTACTAATCAAAATCAAATATGCTGTTCAAAGAGTTGTGTTTAAAGCATTAGATACATTTGATAATTATTATCTAAGTGTAGAAGAGACTGAGAAATTGTTAAATTATGGTTATTGTATCAATTTAATGAAGACGAAGAACAGATTGGAGAATTTTTAACAAAATTGTATAGAGTTATAGATAGATGTAATGAAAAATGTTGTGTTATTTATTTACATGGTGATCCAAATTCTTTAAAATCAACTTTTTTTACTATGATTGCAGATGCTCTAATTAATGTAGGATATTGCAGTAAAAATAATAAACTATCTCAATTTGGCCTACAAGACTGTTACAATAAGAGAATAGTAATGATAGATGATCCTTCATTTGATCATTTAGCAATTGAACAGATGAAAAGTTTATTTAGTGGAGATGCTATTAATGTAGGAGTTAAATTTAAAAGTGATTGTATCATAAATAAAACAGCATCTTTGATGGCTTCAAATAATGAATTGTTTCAAGGACCGGTATGGGAATCTAGAATTTATAGGAAAAAGGTTCGAGATGTATGTTATAGTAATTTACCTTGGGTCGCTAAAAAGCTCAATCCTTTATATACATATAAATTGTTTTATGATTTTGGGATATTATATGATATATGGGATATAATATTGGTAATAAAATAAAATAAATATGTAATCAATTTTATTTATATATAATATACATTGTATTTTATGAAAATAAAAATTATAAAACTGTGTACAATTTTTTAATTATGTTGAATATTACCACCTTGTTTTATTATAACACTACTATTAGATAAAGGTTTTTTTCTTATGATCTTATTAGGTTGAAAATTTTCATCATCACTTTCAGCTGTTGGTGGAACATAAGGTGTTCCTATAGCATTAACTAACATTCCATGACTAGTATTGAATAAAGTATAAGCATTTTGATAAGATGCTCTAAGATTTGAATCAACCCCGTATATAGTTTCTTTTTCCCAATTAATTGCAGCACAAGTACCAGGACCAGAATTAAAATCACATTCAATTACAATTGACGTATCCATATAAAAATCTCCATGAGATTGTACAAAATTAGCCTCATCACCAGGAACAGAACTCTTAACAGTATTTAAACCTAAACATAGTACTTTAGGTGATGTATTTTTTGTAGGATGTGATTGATTAAAAAATAATGGAGATTTTTCAATTATCTGTTCAAAAGAAAAACAATCTATTCTCATATTATTTCCTTGAGTCAAACCATAACGTTGTCTAGCAACTTGATCAATTACGGGTACTCCACTGGTATTTACCTGAGCACTTAAATCAACTTCTTTCCAAGCATTTGGATTAGAATAAACAATTCCATTTGTTCCTAATCCTAAATCAGTATATCCTGTATAAATTAATCCATTTTGTGGAGTCCATTCTTCATGAAAAGAATGTTTTAAAACACAGGCATCAGCAAAATTATATCTAGATAAAGATTGTGAAATATTATATTGTTTAAAATCACCTTGATTAGCGTTCAAATAACTTCCAGTATTTTTATCATTCTTGGCAAAATTAATACTTTCTATATACCATGGCCATGAATTACCTTGAACAGTAGCTTGAGATAGATCATTATTATACATTACATTAGTAACATCTGTTGGATCTAAATCTGTTTTAACAGCACTACTAAAACCTGGTACCATTGGATTAGTAGCATTAGGAGTATATTTTAATAAACCACAAGGATAATCTTCATATAGAGTATTAGAATATAATCCTTCAATAAAATGTTGAGATGAAGCTGAACCAGATAAAGAAGAATTTGTATCAAAAGAAGCATTATAACCACAAGGTGTTAAAGTCATCGAACAATGTTTAACTTTAGCATTTAATGAACCCTTTATTAAACTCCATTCAGCATTATTTATGTACATTGGTAACCAATCCATAGGAAAACCTGCCAAAGAAGTACCTAACTTTGTTGCTATTTGTTTATTATCAACCGTCACAGTCTTTGTTTGCCAAGCATAACCCCAGATTCTCCATTTAAAGTTTTTTCGATAATTTAAAGTTACAACATTATTAGGTTTACGAAATCGATGAATATACAGTTGTTGTCCGGCACTTACACCACCTTGAGCACGTCCACCACCACCACCGGAACCACCTGCAGCAGTTGCTTCAGGTCCATCTTGAACATCCATAGGTTGTACAGTTTGTGGAGCCATAGCTTGATATTCTGGATTATCCTTCAAAGCGTTATGAATTTGTTCTACTGTTCCTGGAGAAAACGGTTCTTCAATTTGATCTTCAGGTTCTTCAACTGCAGGTTGTTTTGCAGAAGGACCAGGTTGATTAACAGCTTTCCTTTTAGCGTTAGCAGCGTTTATTTTACGAATTGCAGCCCAATTCTTTGGTGTAGGCATACCATATAATACTCCAGTTAACAATTCAACCAAATATTTGCTTGAGAGTCCAACAGCTCCAAGAGCGCTATGAAAATTACCAGTATGATAAAAATTACGAGAAAACTCACTAATAGCCTTCCTGTCGGCACTTCTGATATCTTGTTTACTTGATGCGTTGGAATAAGCGAGATCACGAACAAAAGCGATAAAATCGTCTTCATCAATTGGTACTTTACCCGAATAAATATTTGAGCCCGGACCGAGATAACTATGACCTGGATAATGCAAAGGCATAATGAATAAAACACTTTAAATTATATCTATTTATTCATATAATCTCCCGCCTTTATTATCTTGTATCACCGATACTTTTGAGATCAAGTCACTGGGAGTATGAGTGATCAAATGATATCGGTAAAAAAGTCACAGTCAGTGATTTATTGCCCATCTCTACCACCCAGATCACTGAACTGGATGGACATCTGTGACTAAAGTTTTTTAGCTGTCGTCCGCACACCATTGTGTAGAAGAGAAGGAAACCTTGAGATATCTCTTTCACTAATACATACACACAAGGCAATATGGAATTTTGACATCTTTCACTAATTGTAATAATAAATAGGATACATTAATAAATGATTAGTTATATGAAATAAATGTATTTACAAAAGGTTTGAAAAGCATAACTAAGTTTGACTCAATAGTATATATAATATAACTGGATTGACAGCAAACTTATTATTAACAACAACAACAACAAAAGTTTACAATTACAACAAATCAATTACACTTCTTGATTATAGAACAGAACATAAACCCACCAAACTAGCCGTGGTGATTCTATATAAAACTAACAAAATGTTTAAACATTGTGGTTGGAACGTCTTTGATAGTTAGGCTGTACTTTCACATCCTGTTTCTAACATAGGAACCAAACAATGCAACAATGTTTCTTTAGTCCAAAGCTAAATGATTTAAACATGGTTCACCTTGGGTCTTTCAATGATGGCTGGTAATATTATTGTTTTAGGCACTAGGCCTATAATAATTATGTTGAGGTTTTACCTTACTTTCCCCAGTCCATGGTTTGAGAACAATTTAGGAAGAATGTGCCGGGCCACACACATGGAACAGGTTTCTCATGGTAATATTGGAACTGCTTCCCAAAACACTATCCTTTCCCAGCATGGCGTAGCTTCACACAATGATACAAATAAATATCTGCATCACAGTCAAATTGTTCTGATAAAACATAAGTTAAACTTCTATTACCATATTTATTTTTACTTTCAATCACATTTCGTATACCCAGCTATCAACAAAAAAACCTTTTCCAGTTTTGCATATACTTCCTGACACACTTGACAACAACAAAATCCCTAACACCCTTGGTTTCTATCCTTAATTATTTAACGAAACAAATATTGTGCATTTGGAACAAACAAAATCCAAACATATATATTATAACAATTACCTGTATACACACATTGATAGTCAAAACAAATTATTACAAAAAAAAAACATAAAAAGAATACAACACTTTGACAAGCCTGAAATTCTATGGGCCGAAATGGCAGTGTCTGGACTAGAAAAGGGGGGGGGGGGCGCTAAACAAAACCCACCAAAGAAACCAGCTCATGCCCTCTATGGAATGAATATGGTACTAACCGCAGGGGCCTAGACCCAATCATGACGGCCACACCCAAATGCAGATATGACTGGTCCTTTAAAGTTGCGGGGAAGGGGGGGCGGGGTGGAATGCGGCCTATTTTTGTGTTACTACGGTATTATTGGAAATAATAAATTCTCAGTTTAATTCTTTAATTTCTTAGAGCCATTATTTGCTTCTTTTTTTTTTAACTTCTCGAATTTTTGAGATTTATTATTTAACTTTCGAGACGAGATTTTTTTTTTCTTGAATTTTTGAGATATTTTCGAGTCTTGCTAATTTAAAGCTTTCATTGAAAGTGAAAATAAGTTCTTTTCTTCATTGTTAATTATTATTATTGAAGAATGAAAAAAAATGAACCGTGTGAACACGTACAAGAATTAATGAATTCATTTTTATTTGAAATGTAAAGATTTAGTTAGATACATGCAGACATTGATTTGTTATCAGATTTCTCAAAAATGGTATTTAAGTGGTGAGACTAAAATGATAATGTGTTTATATAAATATACACAGCAAGATCGGCGCCAATTAAAACGATATGGTTCCGCGATTGTACATATTCACAGCAGTTTCCGGTTTTTGTTGATACGAATGTGCCCTAGTATGCACTTATCACTGTTATGTGATCTGATTAATTGTGATATTTATTACTATGAAATAAGCAAGAGTTTTGATTTTGCAGACAATTTATTTTGATGATTGCACCTTTGGTGCTGAAGATTTGATATTAATGATACAGTTTTTCTTAATTCATGGACCATTTTTCTACAATATTATATGTTTCATGTTCTGAGTACCGTGTGCTGTATAGATTTATGTTACTTAGAGCAAAAACTTGACCAACTTGAAAAGGTTCATAAAAATTTGGCAATACATTTAAATGAAGTTGATAAAAAGGTAATTGAAGGGAAAAGAGAGTAAAAAAAGGCTTTAGCGGAGAAACAAGAAAATTTAAGAAAGGGACAATTCAAATTAATGGAACAAATTACAACTAATAAAAATAAAATATTATCAGTTGAACAAGAATCAAATAAAAGGTTAAAGGAAGTAGAAATTAAGGTAGGGAATCTGGACCTTCAGGTAGAACACACTAAGAGCATTAAAATGAAATTAATTACAACAGTACCAGCTGTTCGATTAGTGTCTGTTGTTTTTTTCCCCGATCTTGAGGCCCAACTGCTCGTCTTTCCTCCCCTCCTGAAGCCACGTTGCTCATCTCCTCTTTTGAGGCCACATCCCTCATCTTTCCTGAGGCCACGTCGCTCATCTCTCCTTTCCTGAGGCCACGTCACTCGTCTCTCCTCCCCTCCTGAGGCCACATCGCTCGTCTCTCCTTCCCTCCTGAAGCCACGTTGCTCATCTCCTCTTTTGAGGCCACATCCCTCATCTTCTCCTGAGGCCACGTCGCTCATCTCTCCTTTCCTGAGGCCACGTCACTCGTCTCTCCTCCCCTCATGAGGCCACATCACTCGTCTCTCCTACTGAGGCCACATTGCTCATCTCTCCTCCCCTCCTGAGGCCACATCGCTCGTCTCTCCTCCCCTCCTGAGGCCACATCACTCGTCTCTCCTCCCCTCCTGAGGCCACATCACTCGTCTCTCCTCTCCTACTGAGGCCACATTGCTCGTCTCTCCTCCCCTCCTGAGGACACGTCGCTCATCTCTCCTCCCCTCCTGAAGCCACGTCACACAACTCCGTTTCCCTTTATTGTTGAGTGTATTGTTATAAACATGACCGTCTATTAAAATCAGGCCCGCAAATTACTTGTTTACCTTTATTTGTGCGTGTTAATAGATTTTTAGTTTCGTTATAAGTTATAATAGTTTATAAGTCCATAATCCAAAAAATTTATTGTGTTGAGAACAAGGGCTACTAATATTTGGTTTTCAGACGTCTGTGTCTGGTAGATATCGCACAATGCTCATGAAAGACAAAAAGACTCCCATAGTATGTCGCCAATGCCCAAGCGGCAAGTAACCAACAACTGAAATATGTGGGATGCCTTCCCACACACTTAAATGGCGACTCAAAATGTCTGATACCATCTACAGTTAAATTGACCTTCATACAAATTCTTATTAGCGCCGTCATAATAATAATTGATAGTCAAAACAAAGATCCAAGTACTAATAATAAACTAGGTAAATATGAAGTAGATATCAATTTGCCATTACTGGCGATTCCCAAATAGTTAAAACAATAACGAGGTCCCAATTAGCATACATCTCCCCAACCGTAATCAGACATAATTGGAATAAACAACAAGGGTTCTGATTTTGAACCTTATACTTCAAATAGCTCTACAAATATTAAATGCTGTACAAATATTAAATGCTGTACAAATATTAAATGCTGTACAAATATTAAATATTAAAGTCCATATAAGAATATAAACATGCCGACTCGTGGCCCCACATTTAACTAACATAGCATAAACTTCCACTATATGCAACCATAATAAACTATCTTTAAATAACAAGTGATTATAATCTCCCAAATAGTTAAAATTGACAGAACTAAAGTACAACACTATCAGATTTATAACTGACCCAAGATGGCGGTACTCAAACATATAAATCCATTTGTAAGGTGAATAAAATAGATTTTAAGTTAAATTTTACAAGAACCAAACATCCTTCAAAATGATTACAATATAAAGACAGACATTCAGTTTGGTCAAACCATGCAAAGTTATCAAACTTATCCATGGCCTAAAGAGCAAATTTACTGAGACCATGGTGAGTTAATAATTATATTAAATGTTACGAATCCCAAATGATAATTTTGAAAAAGATAGAACATTAGAGCCAAAGAGAATTTTGAATATTAAACGTTAACTATCCTATGACCAGGTCGCTGAGATCAGAGTGCAATGTGTGTTTGCATTACAGAACCCTGCCATCATATATTCAAAGACTATGTCATGTGCTCTCGAGGTGTGGGAACAAAAGTAGGAGGACAGGGGTACCAGAACATTCTCAAACACTACACGCGCTTTCAAACGTGCGCCGAATAATAGTTCTTTGAGTTAACGAACACTGCCGACGGCACACATCCAATTCACACATATCGTTCGTCTTCTTTTCTTGGGTGCGGCACAGCTTTCGAGGCGAGGAGCAAACCTTGGCCCTCAAGCCAGTCCAATATTAACAGTGCCGCGATGTGTTGGTAGAGTTGTGGCCTTGCTGAGACGGGTCAACTGGGGCTAGAATGGTGAGCCAAACAACCTTTTAGCATTTGTGTCGTAACAAGGTTACAATTTTATCCATTTTCGCGGATTTTAAAGATCACAGGATATTTGGTTTTTATAGTGGATTTTTAGGCTATTTTTTTAGGTTATCGTTAAAAATAACTACCTAGTTGTGGCCTGATATGATACTCGATAACCCTAGTATCAACTGGTATCGCAATAATCAACACTATACGCTAGAAATCTAAATACCACTCTTTGGTATTCAACACAGTTAACTTCCCAAATGGGTTGAGGCTAGTGATTGGCATAATCGAATTGAATTTTATTTCGTTGTGCTGTTTTTGATTACCTTTCCAATTAGTTCCTTACAATATTAAAACTTCAATCATTCACAATAATCCAAATAGATTTAAAAACAAATGAGTAATCAAATTGTTACATATTGAAGTCTTAAGACTTTGCCTGCATAGCTAGCGCTTGTCAAGTAAGATGTGATGTGAAAACTCGAATCGATTTTAAACAATCAATAATACATAGTTTACTAGACAATTTTAACAATGCTGAACATGAGTTTTAATTCGTAAAACTCTACAAAATACCTAACTTTTGAATATTATCAAGTTTTTTTTTATCTTTAATCAGATGTTCCTAGATTATCGGTTTTGAAATAAGAATAAAGATGCTTGTTTAATTATCACTAATTTTTTACACTTGGCTGTCATGGCGGTTGACTTTTATGGTAATTCATAGCAGACATGTTTATTGGTTAGATTTTTTGTAAGATGTGAAATGTGTTTATATTTTCTTTATAAAAGCAATACTTTGTTGTGTATTTGTTATTTGATTTCTTCCTATACCTCTTTACTTCATATTATTTTATTTTCTGTATATCATTGTGAAAGTGTAAGTTTTAGAAGCTAGCATGATAATAGTCAACCCCAATGCTAGTATTTAGGGAGAGTAGGGTATGTTTGAGACTCGGATTTTCACTTGTGATTATCATTCGTCATTGTAAAAATTAACTTCTCATTGTTTTTATGAAACTTTTTTAAAGTTAACCTTCGTATGCAAAAGCAATATTTGCGACAAAAAATAAATTCCTTAGCAACTCCGCAACCCTAATTTGATTTTAAGTCAAGAGAGGTGTTTTGTTTTGCAAATAAAGAACCATTTCTTAACATTACAAAATAAGTCTACCATAATTATTATATTCTTCATTCATGATAAAATAAATACCACTTACAAAAAATCTATCCAGAACAACTGAAAAACTCGCGGTCGTCTTAAATTCAGGGTCATCTTGGATTTGGGTAAATACGGTGGGTGTGTGTGAGTGAGTGTGTGTGTGTGTGTATATATATATATATATAATATATTACATATATTAAAAGATAATACAATCACAATATTATATCAAGACTTAAATTATTCATAAATTTTAGAATTTACAAAAATACTTTTACATAAGAATAAACTACAATACATTTGTGTGTCCTAGTATTCATTCAGGCTGTTCAAACAACAGCACTAGAGGAATATGTATAAGGAAATGTACCAGCATTTGTCTGGAGGAAAAGTAATAAACTGTTTAAGGAAATCCACTCTTAGTACACTCAACCAAGGTTTGAATCTTGACCTGTGTGTCACTGGCAATCCACTCTTGGTGACTATCAATTAGATAATATATTAGCTATTGTAACACTAATAGAGTCAATGAAGGTAGTGATCTATCTAACGATTCCGTGCAGTTCCTTATCTACAGCCTGTTCAATCAATCGATGCACAATGTTCACCTCCTCTTGGGTTAGTGTTTTTTCCATGTGTCTGTACACCAATTTTAGCAGTGGCTGATTCGTTGTGTCTTGGGGTGGACGAACTCATCCACCAATGAGATCTAACAAGAAAAAATCACACATCATACTTTGCTTGGATAACATTATATACACTAATATATATTCATTATAGTTATTATTATTTACTAGGGTCTGAATGTTGATTACCTATAAATTAGCCAAAATTCCATTAAATATATGCCTCTAGTTAAAACTTAACATATTTTCATTTAATTATTTTTTATCAAAAAACTCAAACAGATTTGATTATTTTTATTGTAAATATATGATTTAACTATATTACTAATACAACACATAAAACTTAAGATTCTGGTGAACAATCAAAACAAAATTTCATGCTATTTTCTAAATTATTATTCGGCTCAAATAAAAGATTTTTATTTTTTACTGTTGTTGGCTTATTGATATGGGAAATATTTGTGATAAAAGAGATTACGATTAATAATATATATGCTCCCATTGTTACACGTACAGGAGAAGAGGGGAGAGGAAGAAACAGAAATATGAGGTTTAAATTATAGCTTAGTCTGCACTGCATTGTCAAACAACAAGGGTCATACAACAACCATCTTAGTTTCACACAACTTGCAAATTAACATAGTTCCATCTGTAGAAAATACTTCACCAAACTCATTGTAATTTATAATGACAAAATATTACATCCATTAGATTCTCAAGGAGCAAGGGACTACATTTATTCAGATAAGGTTTTGAAATTATTTCTATATAAAATATAAGTAATGTTTAAATAAGTCAATGCAACAACTTAAAAAAATAAATCTTCTCTCCCTGCATGTTTGACTTTTAACTTGACTTATTTTATAGCAAGTAATACTCATTTTCATTTTATCTAATTATTTTCTAAGTGTCCTATCATTCTTTAATCTTTACCAATTTACTTATTCTCCCTTTTGTGTTTTTTGGTTTCCTCTTTTAGGAAGTTGCATTGAGTGTTTCACATTCCTCCTTGATGAGTTCCAATAGAATGAAACCTAGGTTGGGGGAATGGACAGTAATGATCGATTTTCTTCAAGAGGCAGCCATTACCCCTTTGTCCAATGGCAGCAATGTAAAGTGTGTTCTTTTCGTTGTAAATATGTATATGTTTCAATCCACCTTTCCTGTCCTTTCTTTCAAATATAATATTATTATTATTAGCACCGCGTCTTACTACCGGTTCGGGTTATACGCACTTACGCTAATGTGTAATGGTAGGGTGATTGTGAGATGAAATGAAGGACCTACAGTTTAACGTGGAATCCGAACCACGGTGGAGGCCTGGCATTCAAATATAATAGAATTACCTCAAAACAAAGAAAGGCTTTCCTTAAAGAGATAATTACTTTCACTACCGTTTATTATATACGTTTTCAACTTGCTTATAAAATATTTTAATTTGACAATTTTTGTTGTTCCATATATTTCATTTGATCCAACCAAAATAAATTAATTTTACTAAATATTTTTCTAATACTAAATATTTCAAATAATTTTTACAAAGTTTATTCTTTAACTATAAATTTGACTGTTGTAACCTCGATCTCTTATTCAGAATCTATAATTTTACACATTTTTTATGTTTCGTGTTATTTTAGTCGTGCTTACATTTGAATCTAATTTTATTTTTGTATTTTTAAATTAATTCTTACTTTTTTTTGTTAATCTAATTTCAATTTTCACATCCATTTTTAACCCAATAAAATTCTATTTTCTTATTTTAAAGTCCAATCTTAATGTTTCCCACCTTTTTAAAGTTCTCTTAGAATGTTTTCCAAAATATTACTAACAAAATATCTAAACTTGTAAGTATCTTCAATAATATTTTGTGCGTATAACCCGAACGGGTAGTAAGACGCGGTGCTAATAATAATAATAATAATAATATTTTATACATAGTTGATTCAGCTATGCTTCGGTTCAACAAAGTAGACGCCATTTTGAAGGTATAGTTTGATTTTTTTAGAAACTGTTTTAGACATTATATAACACATTTAAAAATTTAAAATTCTTGTCTATTGGAAGATGTGCCATAATTAACATGGTTTTAGTTTGTGCTTTATGTTAAGAGTACAAAAACAACATTTACACAGCTTGCTGTATTAAATCCTAAGAGAAACATTATGGTCAGACCTGAGAATGTTGATTTTCCAGATAAAAAAATAAAATAGCACAATAATTGTTACAATGTTACATTTCTATCCCTTGCTGGAAAGTGATCAAAGCAGTAGCAGCACACCTGTGGTGAGTAAGCAAGGCATACAAAGTAAAACTAAAATATACAGCACTGAGAATGGGGGAAGATCTAGGCTCCATATTAAGGCCAGTTTTACAATTTGACATAAAGAGTTTATCATACAGAATGCCATAAGTAATGCCATAGGTGTGTGCATGTGTGTTTTAACTACTACAAATACCAAAAATGAATTTACATTACCCTTAGCTAGCACAATAAACTCCAAGTAGCTTCAATAGGCATTCAATATTCAAAGATTTTCTTGGGCTCTGGCAGATCCAGGAGTGTGCATCCTAAATGTATTGGGCTCTGGCAGATCCAGGAGTGTGCATCCTAAATGTATTGGGCTCTGGTAGATAGGGAAGTGTGCATCCTAAATGTATTGAGCTCTGGCAGATCCAGGAGTGTGCATCCTAAATGTATTGGGCTCTGGCAGATCCAGGAGTGTGCATCCTAAATGTATTGGGCTCTGGTAGCTAGAAGAGTGTGCATCCTAAATGCCTTGGGCTCTGGCAGATCCAGGAGTGTGAATCCTAAATGTATTGGGCTCTGGTAGATCCAGGAGTGTGAATCCTAAATGTATTGGGATCTGGTAGCTAGAAGAGTGTGCACCCTAAATGCCTTGGGATCTGGCAGATAGGGGAGTGTGAATCCTAAATGTATTGGGCTCTGGTAGATCCAGGAGTGTGAATCCTAAATGGATTGGGATCTGGTAGCTAGAAGAGTGTGCATCCTAAATGTATTGGGCTCTGGCAGATAGGGGAGTGTGCATCCTAAATGTCTTGGGCTCTGGCAGATCCAGGAGTGTGCATCCTAAATGTATTGGGCTCTGGTAGATAGGGGAGTGTGCATCCTAAATGTCTTGGGCTCTGGTAGATCCAGGAGTGTGCATCCTAAATGTATTAGGATCTGGTAGCTAGAAGAGTGTGCATCCTAAATGTATTGGGCTCTGGCAGATAGGGGAGTGTGCATCCTAAATGTCTTGGGCTCTGGCAGATCCAGGAGTGTGCATCCTAAATGTATTGGGCTCTGGTAGATAGGGGAGTGTGCATCCTAAATGTCTTGGGCTCTGGTAGATCCAGGAGTGTGCATCCTAAATGTATTGGGATCTGGTAGCTAGAAGAGTGTGCATCCTAAATGTATTGGGCTCTGGCAGATAGGGGAGTGTGCATCCTAAATGTCTTGGGCTCTGGCAGATCCAGGAGTGTGCATCCTAAATGTATTGGGCTCTAGTAGCTAGAAGAGTGTGCACCCTAAATGCCTTGGGATCTGGTAGCTAGAAGAGTGTGCACCCTAAATGCCTTGGGATCTGGTAGCTAGAAGAGTGTGCATCCTAAATGTCTTGGGCTCTGGCAGATCCAGGAGTGTGAATCCTAAATGTATTGGGCTCTAGTAGCTAGAAGAGTGTGCATCCTAAATGCCTTGGGATCTGGTAGCTAGAAGAGTGTGCACCCTAAATGCCTTGGGCTCTGGTAGATCCAGGAGTGTGCATCCTAAATGTATTGGGCTCTAGTAGCTAGAAGAGTGTGCATCCTAAATGCCTTGGGCTCTGGTAGATAGGGGAATGTGCATCCTAAATGACCCCTTCCAATGTGGCATTGGATCATGGAATTTAAATAATCCTTTACATCACATAGGAACATAATTTCCCAATTGTTTGTATCTATTAAATATACTTTCTTCTTTACAAAAGGAGTGTGAGCTTTATGAAAGTGGGAAGGGAGAGGACAAAGTGGGTTGAGTTGAGAAAGGGTCTGAAATGGTGATGGAAGAAATAATGTATAAATATTGACATATGCAGTGTAAACGTGGGTAATGAAGGAAGATGATAGAAGCAGAATTCAAACCTGTGAAATGAAAATTTCTGAGAAGTTATATAGGAGTGACAAGAATGACTAGGATGAGATATAAAAGTGCAAGAGGAATATTTGAGGAAGAGCCAGTGCAGGACAAGATAGAGAAGGCACAACTAAGGTTGTATGGCCATGTGAGAAGAAAGGAGGAGGAAAAGATACCAAAGAAGATGTTGGATATTAAAGTGGGGGTTAGGAGGTCTAGAGGAAGACCAAGGGATGGGTGGCTGAATGGAGTGCAGAGGACTGGTCATTGTGAAGGAGGAGAGGTGGTGCGGAGAAAGAATACTTTAGAGAGGCTTTGTTCTAATCAGACACGGCCAGTGGCTGGAAACTGTTCATGATGATGAAATACACTTGCACCATGGTATGTTAAAAATTGTATCGTATCTTTAAAATATTAGCAGTCAGATGAGAATGTTAGGGAACCTCTGGGTTAGGTGTTTAATGTATTTATTTATTTTATAATGGAGAACGTAGCTGCCATTATTATTTATGTTGTTTTAATTTAGAGATTTGTTGGCACAAAGCAGCCAATCATTTTAAAAACAAATATAAACTTTCAACTCATTAAATAATATACAAGAGAGCTAAGACATAGTCAAGTGATGATGAAGGAGAAATAATAAATAACAAATGAACAAAGGAATATGAATTTGTGTGAATAAAAATAAAGAGTCAAAAACATCTCACACTTAGTGAACTACTACATTTTGAGTTTTTCATGAAGCAAAATTTAAGTTCACTAGTGTGGGGCTTAAATTTGTTTTCATGAGAGAGATAGGTTTATTAAGTTCATAGAGAAGGTATAATACAATTATGTAACCTAACTGCTTTTTTAAAATCAAGAATTGAAACAAACCTGTTCCACTATATCTCCAGCTATGTTGCGAACAAGGTCATAAAAGTCATTTGGTGAGTATAAGCGATCCTCAGGGAGCCAGAAACTGATGTCATTAATACACTGTGGATAGATACTCACAGCCTGAAAAAATTATAATAATCATAATAGTCATTAATACACTGTGGATGTGTACATAAGGGAATGCAATGTGTCATATGCCTAACAACAGCAATTTACATTGAAGGTTTCATCACCATCATTTATTTGGTCCAGCAGCTATTAATCTTAAAAGCAAGAATAGTGAATGTTTTATAAAACTCCTACCTTGTATTTGATAACATCACTAGCAGTCTTGTTATTGAACTGGCACAGGAACCCAGAGTCTGTACTCCAGAAGAGACGTATGTCTGGGATGTCATAAAGAATCATGGCTATACGCTCTAAGCCAACACCAAAGGCCCATCCAATACGATCACTAGCTCCAGCTGAAACAGGTAATAATAGCAGCCAGAGCTGTGTAATGAGGGGGGGAGGGGCACAGCTGTTTCTAATCAAATTGGCTTGTATATGTGTTGAAGGCAATACTGTAATTTATAAAGAAGAGGAACTTCATTTCTGAGGGCACCGCAATCTTATTTTGGACCTAGTCCCTCCACAAAAACTAAAACGTTACTACACCTATGGCTCACACTCAATACCGGGAGAACTTGACACAGAACCCAATGATAGGGAATACAAAATATAGCACCCAAATTTAGTAAATAAAATACATAATTCATATATTTTGTTGCAGCAGTTGAGGGTGCCATCTTTATGCACAGCAGTGTCCATTCAAGGTGCTATATTGCCATCTTCGGGCAGCCTATGTTCATGTGATCCATGGTATGGATTATAACAAAAATAAAGATATTTTCCCATCAAGAGTCTCCACGGTCTTTATACAGTATCCAAACCCCAGGAGAGGTAGAAAGAAAAAGGAGGGAAGGATGATGTGGAGAAAGGAAATAGAGTTTCTGTCTCCGCCTAACACACCGGGCCTAAAACATTCTGGCCTTTGGTAGTCTCTTCTTTCTTCGCCTAGATAGAGATAGAAGCCTTTCTAAACACATCTCGTCCGGAAGTGACGTCGCTCGAGCAGGCTTGTTTCCGTGGCAGAGGTCTGGACTCAGTATGCTCGCACTGAGCATGTGTGGAAGAAGTGCAAATTGGGTTCTAGGCAAAGCATGTGACAATTTATAGTTCTTAGAAACCATATATATTAAGAAATGTAAGAGATAGGAAATGTATGTATGTAAGTATGTATGTTTAAGAAATGTTTATGGATATTATTTTAGTATAGAATTTATTTTTTAATTCATGTAGCGTAGCAAACGCTACAGTTTCCCGAGGCTTCATCAAAATTTTGAAAACAATCCTGAAACTGCTGTTTCAGCTGTGGAATCACCACTAATGCAAAATAAGTAGTGAATGGAAAAGAACATTCATTTTTGTACTTATCACTACTTGGGAAGTGAACTAAGTTGTTAGCAACAACCTGTTTTCCATAAAGAATTAATTTCTCCCTGAAAGCTTTTACATGTGCATACAAATTTGAAATAAAAGGTTCTCCATGAAGTTTTAAATTCAGGTAGCTTATGTGCTTGGACAAATCAACAACAAATGCTAGTTTACATATCCATGAGCTGTCTGAAAGAACAATCACGGAGTGGTTCTTCTCAGTCATGAACATATATAAATTTCTGCCCTTGGCTCAAAAAAACTTTTCAGCACTTTGCCTCTGCTGAGCCAACGAACCTCACAATGATACAGAGTGTCTTGGTATTCACTTTCAGTTTTGGCAAGAAAGTTTTAAATTGATGATTGTCGAGTGCATGAGATTGGATAAAATTAACTGTGCATACAATAACATCCATCACAGCAGATAATTGCATTTGTTACCCACCTCGGTGGCGTAGTTGGCTAACGCGCTTGTTGTGTTGAGCTTGACTGCTGAGGACGGGGAGATCGAGGTTTGAATCTCGGTCGGGTGAACTGGGGGGGGGGGGGTCCTAAATGGTTTTCCACTCTCCCTCCACGCAAATGCGGGTTCACTTCCTCTAATTAAACCTTCCCAATTCCTAATCCATTAGTGTAATTAGTACTTAAAGCATATAACCCGAATGGGTAGTAAGACGCGGTGCTAAATATTATTAAATTGCATTTTTTTACCACAAAAAGCCGTTGATGGATGATGCAGAAAAGAATCGTTGGTTTTACAATTTAGACTTGTTGAACAGCATTAAATAAAAGATATTGCCTACTAGCCCAGTTTTGGTTCCACATATGTTCCGCCCATCTTCAGATTTTTCCTGTCAAGTTCAAGGCTAAATACAGTTTATTTGACCTTTGAAAATATGTCATCTCCAATGACAGTACTTTCCATAGTGTGAACAGCAGCTAATTATTCAGTAATTTGAAATTCGTTATTAGCCACACAAATAAACAAAAGCATCTCAGCAGAGTTTGTAACATCTGTTGATTCATCCGATGCTATTAAGAAACACTCAAACCTGCCAAATGTGTTTTTTACTGCAGAGAAATGTTGGTCCCGAGATTTTCCATTTGATGAGCAATGTTATTTGCTGATCAACTTATTGCAATGAACAAAAAGCTATGTTAGGACATAGCTTCTCAACAGCCTTAAGATTACAAGTTTTTATCAACTGTCCATCAGTGAATGGTTTCCCTGCCTTAGCTAAAACCTAGGCTATTTGGAAACTTGCACTTAGAGCCCTCATGCAATAGCGGCCACACCGCGCAGCAATTGCCGGTGCAGCCAACGAGTCGTATAGAGTTATATGATATGACACACACGATGCCACACAGAAAGCGTGTCGCCTCAGCCAATGAGAATACAAGCGGTTCACACATGGCATGGAAGCCGTGTGGCCAGTGGTTTGTAAGGAATGTAATGGGTGGACACACAATACAGGTGATTACACAGCGACCAGTAGATTCTGTTGGAAGTCGATGTTCCAGTGCATTTTTCTGCATGCTTATAGAATTTATTTCCCTAGTGCGTTTATTTTTATTTTTGAACAAAATTACTTTAATTCTGAACGAATATGATCCAAATAAAATAGTATGGTAAATTTTCTTAAGGAACCTTATGGATTATTCTTACTTCAATGTAACTAGAAGTTTTCTTTTGGATGAATGCTATTTCTCATGAGTATATCCTGTCCTCTGATTGAATCATTTAGTATATCTAACAGCTTCTCAAATGATTTTGCAGACATTCTGGTATAGTTAGAAAACTTTTCATCATGCAACCTCAGTTCTTGATAAAAATTGTTAATCATCCCCTTTTCTTGATGACATTCCACAATAGAGTGTGCTCGAAAGCTCATCTTTTTATTTTATTTACACTTCCTTAGTATATACCACATAGCAGCTGCTTGCTCCGCATTCATTGCGAGATTGACAATACACACTCAATGGCCAGCAACTGTGACATGGCATCAACTTTTCTCTGTTTAGCATTCATCATGATAAATATCTCAAATCGAAACAAAGAATCACTGAAACAACACAAATACCATGCACTTAAGACATAAAACTCAAAATAAAGTGTTGCCAACCATAGATTTGATGTTGCTGATGACTAAGCATAAAGTTTAGAGACTAGCGCTATGGTGAATAAATTGAGAATTCACATCCATTTAGTCGACTGGTAGAGCTCAGCAGAGGTATTAAAAGTAGCGTGTTCATCCTCAGTGGCTTGGCCGCTTACAGTAACTAGTTCATCTTTATTTTAAATTTGACTATCTCAAGTGGGGAAGAAATCTAGTAGTTATCATGATTTTTTTTATTTGTTGCGCAGGCTGGTCAAAAGCAACACGTGAGCCGCAGGTTGGAGATCCCTATTCTAATGGATCAACCTCACAATAAACTGGTTTAATAATAATAATAATAATAATAATAATAATCGACTTTAATGGCGAAGTTAAGGCTACTGCCTTTTCTTACACTTAACCAAAACATTTAAACTGAAGTTTAACAAAATAATATATATATATATATATATATATATATATATAAAACACACAAAGAGAGAGGAAAAAACTAGAGCTAAAATACACATGTATTACGTACCACGTGCGCGCGCACACACACACACACACACACACACAATGTGTGATTACGTCTCACCCCTCTCAATCTCAAGAATGAGCTTCCATACGCAACTTATTTGCGACTTTTCACTTGAAACCATTCAATTCTAATTTCTTTACATCGTTGGTTAGGGTATTCCAAGTTTGTAAGTGATAGGGACTTATTCTAAACACTATTTATTTTCTCTATCCCCTAAACTAAAAAATTAATAGTCTCAAATGTATTGAACTTCATATGTTAGTGTATTTTTTCTGTGTGTCCTTCCTTATTCTTCTTAGCTGTACTTTAATCTTGGAGCCAACAAGGATCTACATGTAACATTTTAGTATTATTGTGTGATCATAGTTGGTGGGCTTAGATTTACCACCAAGTGTAGCTGGCACAGTTTAGTCGATACCATTTTATATTCTTTAAATTGAAAAATGACATCTGAACAAGGTAATCGAACCAGGGACCTTTGGCTTAGTTACATCAATGCTCTTTCTACTGAGCTATCAAGGAGTCAATTTCCCTGCTCAAGGTCATTCTTTACTCATATTTTAAGGTAGTCTTTGATAGACGTGCGTAAAATCACCAGCTACAATTAAGCAATCAAATGATGAGCTATCAGATAATGCAGCCACCGTCAACTCGAGAGGGCTTTGTCATGCCAATAGTAAAACAATAGAACGAATGCATATAACAAGATTAATTATTAAATAGCCAAGCTTCTAAAGTTGTTAATTACAGTCGTAACTGTATAGACTCTGCCTTCAAATATGAGTGAAGAATTACCCTGGACATGGGACAATTCCTGGAGAACTCAGTGGTAAGTGCATTGGTGTACAAAGCCAAAGGTCCAGTGTTTAGTTCCTGTGTCCAGGAGTCATTTTTAAATTCAAAGAATATAATATTTATATAACCATAATTAACACCTATATTAGCTTGGATGCAAAATTCTGTAAACTTTATAACATGGAGGCGTCCTGGTCTTCCACATGCTTCTAAGTGTACTAAGTGATTGATCAAGACAAGACCTACACCAATGGTACAAGTCAAGGTGAGTTGCCTCTACCCATTCCTGTTTCCTACAGTCCAGTTTGTCTTTGTGTTTGTAACACTGGATCTCCAGAGGTTTAGTTTGTCCATTAGCATGACTTCATGCAACATTATAACAATGAGACAATATATATGAGTACCCTGTCATTTCCTTACATTGCTGCTGACAGGACATGTTTACTAGCATCCCCTCTTATGTGACTCTTCAAGAGGAAAACCTCTAAACATCTGGCACTTATTGGTGTCCCAAGCTCCCACTGTGGTCTTATTCTCAAGAATCACAAAAATGTGAACCACCCCCCCCCCCCCCCCACCTATCCTCTTCCCCCTTACCTAACTCCTTACAGCCTGGTTCCAAGGGCAGTGGTAGATGGCCCCTCAATATGTAATGGAGGTGGTTAGGAACTCAGCCTGAGAGATTGACAAGGTTTCATCGAGGCACTGCCCCAAGATGGCCAGTAAGCACGCCACTTGGATTTGATTGGCTTTTCATGTAGGATCATAGCTCAAACAAGTATACCAATAAAACCAATGCAGTCATCAAGTGGGTTAGGCATATCTGATCCCAAGGAGCTCCCAACACCTGTCGAAGTATAATACTAATTACCAAATCAATCAAACCTCTGTCTGTACCTGTATGCAAGATGGCGTGCTCCATGATGCCACAGCCCAGAAGTTCCACCCACTTGCCCTTGTGAAGCACCTCTAGCTCCCAGGAGGGATGGGTGAACGGGAAGGTGGTGGCCACCCAGCGATGAACCAAACCTGACATCAACATCGGATCACTTGTTGGCCTCACAGCTTACAACTTTCTCGTCTACCTTGATACTCTTTTTAAATCTATTTGAAAAATGGTTACAAAATAATTTGATTTAAAAATAATATATAAATCTAATACCAGGGTGAAAACCTTTTATTTCTTAATTCTAAAGTATGTATTCATTATTCTCTTACTTTATTATACTCACAGAATGTTTATTTTTTTAGTCTGCACTATAAATAAAACTTTTAGCAAGCAAGGACAAGTAAAATAGCTATACAACTTAGCGTCATTCTAGTATTTGAACAAACTGAAAAATGACACCTGGACCTGAGAATAAAACTCTGGATCTTTGGCTTAGTACACCAATATTTTAACTAATGAGCTATCCAGATATTATCCTGTGCTCAGGGTCAATCTTCACTAATACTTGCGTTGCTTTCTTACATCTTGATTCACTTGAAATGTAAAATGAATATGTACTAATGGCAGTATAAAGCCAAGACCCAAGTAACCAGTGGCTGTGATATCCACGATAGCTCTTAGTAGACGATTGTTCACATCCATCACAAATTCTGCCTTAAAATATGACTAAAGAATGACCCTGAGCACAAGACGATCCCTAGATAGCTCAGTGGTAGAGCATTGTCGCGCTAAACCAAAGGTCCCGAGTTCAATACCAGTGCCCAGGTGTCATTTTTCATTCTATTCTAATATGACTCGGTTATGGCCGATCTCTGTAATTATAATCATTCATCCTCCAAGCTCCATCTATCATATATACTCAATTGTATAGAGTTACTTTCTCCCATCACTCTATTATGAAAATGTATATAAGACTTTGCTCTCACAAAGTTATCTGGCGTAGTATATTTTGACATAAAGTCTAGTGTCTGCCTGTTAGCGATCGCAAAATCATTTTGAATCATGGACATAATAGCCCTGCAGGAACACTTTTATATTAAACTTGAAATCATTTCTAAATTGTCTGGTAAATCTCTACTCAAAACCTTGAACTAGAATAAGAACACCAAGGCCAAATTACATTCAAAAGATGGATTGAGAAATTCTGAGACCCAACGCCTACATAATTTTAGTCAGAGTCCAAGTTTTCTTCCTCATTCCTCCTACTTTTAACATCTCTGGCTAGTTATCATTTATATGTTGTATTTCTCATACTAGAGAAAACATAGTAAAATGCCGGATTGTAAAAATCGTTGAAAATCATAAGCTAATAAAGGAACTATGAACATTGGAGCACTAACAGGAAGAATGGAAGAGATCATGGATTTGCTAGACGAGAGAAGAGTGGATGTCCTGGGCCTGAGCAAGACCAAGTGGAGAGGGAGCGGCATGAGAAAAGTAAGAAATGGCTTCAATCTACATTGGATGGAGAATGAGAAGGGCGGAGAAACAAAGTTGGTTTTGTAGTGAAGAGAAGGGCTACAGGCGAGAGTTGTAGGGATAAACGATAGAATAATGATGACAATAAATGACAAAGGAAAAAAAAAGGTGGAGGTGATACAAGTGTATGCCACACAAGTGGAGTACCCAGCAGAAGATAAAGTCAAATTAAGGAAGACCTAGAAAGGCATATAAGAGACGAGTGTCAGAAGGGAATGGGCAATCTGAATACAAACGTAGGAAAAGAAAGAGTAGGGTTTGAGGAGGATGGAAGGATGGGGAGAGAGTAGAGGACTGTTGGAGTTATGTGCAAAAAATAAAATGAAAGTGGCAAACGGCTAGTACAAGAAGGAAACGGAAAGTAGTAAAATCACTAGATACAGTTGGGATGAGGAGCCAAAGTCTGTGATAGACTACATCATGGATAAATAAATGAAAAGAAAGATCTTAAACATCAAGTGTGTCCTTAGATAGTGATTACAGGTTGTTGGTGGTAGACTTAAAGGGATGGAAATGTATATAGGAGAAAGGTAGTAAGACAATAAAGAAGAATAAGGGTACGGAGGCTAAAAATTGAAGAGCAAAGAGCTGTACCTAAGAAAGGCAAAATGCTTAATACCCAAGGATTAGATGCAAAGTGTAGAGTTTGAATGGGAAAGGTTTAAGAACAGTTTGGTAGGAGCGGCAGCAGAGGTATGTGGAAGGACAAGTAATAAGAGGAAGTGAAAGGAAATACTCTGGTGAAGCAACAGGGTGAAAGAAGCAGTAGAAAAGAAGAATGAACCATTCAGAAATAGTTTTAAGAATAGGAATTAGGAAACAGAGGAAGAATATAGGAAGAAGAAAAGAGTGAAGCGAGTTTTAAGAGAAGCCCTAAAGGATTGGATGCAAAAATGTAGAGCAATACTGTACCAGGACATGGAAGGAAGTAATAAGATGTTATATAGCCAAGTAAGAAACAGTAGGAGAGAGAAAACACAAGAAGTTAGAATGAAAGATGAAGAAGGAAGAATATTGAAGACAGGAGAGGAAGAAAAGGAATTATGGATGAGAAATTTTGAAAAAATGTTAAACACAGAAAAGGAAAGGAATGGGAGTCAAACAGAAGAAATAGCGGAAGAGGAGGAAAGAGGTAGAGGATGCATTAAAGAGAATGAAAAAAGAGAAAGCATTGGGTTTAGACGAAATGACTGTGGAAATAACAAAATCAGCAGGTGAAGATGGTTTTACAGGGTGCTAGAGGTGGTTTGGAAGGAGAATAAGGTACAAAAGACTGGAAAAGGGGCGTTATAATACCTATTTTCAAGAAAGGAGACAGGAAGAGGTGTACAAATAATAGAGGGATAACACTAATGTGCCACTGTACAAAAATATATGAGAAGATACTGGAAAAGATAATAAGAAATAAAATAAAAGGAAGGTGGATAGAGGAACAGCACAGATTTAGGGAACAGGGGTCTATGATATACTTAATCTTTGTCATACAACAGCTGATGGAAAGAAGGTATGAATATGGGAAAGACTTGGTAATGGTATTTATGGATGTGGAGAAGGCATATAATAGCATGGATAGAAATAAAGTTTGGAAAGCGATGAAGGAGGCCAAACTGGAAAGAGGCGTTGTAATGAGAGTGAAAAGTATGTATGAGGATAACAGGAGTTGTGTTATGATGTAGAGTGGGTGGACGAAGTGGTACCAAATAAAAAATTGATTGAAGCAGGGGAGTGCCCTTTCACTACTACTATTTGTAATGGTAATGGAAATGGCCATGAACAAAGTAGCAGGAAAACTCGGGGAGGAAAGAATAAAAGCCATGATGTTTGCTGATGACTTGATGGTATGGGGGGAGAAGGAAGAGAAAGTACAAGAACAACTACAAGAATGGAATGAGGATATGAAAGAGTGTGGAATGAAATTTAGCATGGCAAGGTATGAAGTGATGATAATAACAAGGAAGAGAGTAAGACCTATTAAAGCTATAAGGTTGGATGGAATAGAGCTAAGAAAAGTACAAAAGGTAAAATATCTTGGAAGCGTGATTGAGGAGAAAGGTGGGAGTAAAACGATTTAATGAGAAAAGGACAGCAGGGAGAGTTGTTCTATAGGTGCGTATGAGAGATGCTATGGAGAAGGGAAGTCCCCTTGAAGCAAAAGGTATTGTTGTACAAGGCGTACTGTGTACCATTGTCACATATGCAGCAACAGAAACATGGACATTGAATTTAAGAGAGACTAGGAAAGTGGAGGCCATGGGAATGAAGTTTGTGAAGAGTATGTTAGCTGTCAAAAGGAGAAACAAGATTAGGAATG
Organism: Timema cristinae; assembly: GCA_039000515.1. Classification (NCBI taxonomy): domain Eukaryota; kingdom Metazoa; phylum Arthropoda; class Insecta; order Phasmatodea; family Timematidae; genus Timema; species Timema cristinae. The sequence goes on from JBCFYV010011164.1 coordinate 22,531,805, forward strand.
AAGTTATCCGGGGAAGAGTAAGGGTACAGAGAGTACATGAGAAAGTAAAGGAAGCAAGACTGAGATGGTATGGGCATGTAGTGAGGATGAAAAAGAGAGGATGCCGAAGAAAATGTTGGAATTGAAGTATGTAGAAAAAAGACTGTAAGGGAGGTCAAGAAAGAGATGGAAAGCGTAGATAACAGAAAGTGTTCAAGTGAGAGGAGAAGAATGGAGGAAATTAAAGGAGGAAAAGTGGTGGAAGGATAGATGAAGATGGAGGCATTTTACTAAACTGACCCGGCCACAGGCTGGAAACAGTTGATAATAATAACGCTTTCTCAAGTTTTCAAAATGAAGCTATTAAAAGTAGAGTTGGGTTGGATTCACTATTTTACAAACCCAAATTTCCAATCTGAATGTGGTACACAATTATAAATATCAAAGGAAATATAATAGAATAATAGAAAATAAAAATAGTAACTAAATGTTATTCTTTCTTATAATTCATTCATTATAACATTCATACATTCAGTTCAGTGTTAAATTACTGGTCTGGGGCTTTATTGTTAAGTACATCCTATAATTATAATTGGTTCTAAACAACCAATAAGTAGTATTACAGTTCTAATACCAATTTCACTTCAAAAATTGAATATATATATTAAGGATTTGAGTATAGAATTTGAAATTTACTTGAATCCTTGAATATACATAAGGATTGTAGAGCTCCATCCTGATTAAAAATATTGCTAAGTGCTACCTTGTCCAAACAAAGATTGAGCCAAGCACAGTAGAGTGGACTTGAGCTCAGTCTCCATTAGCTTGGTGGCCTCCAGGGTGTGCTCTTGTTGCTTATCCTCTGTGCGCATCCCAGACTTCTCAAACACCTGTAGTGCTTCTCCATTAGGCACATGCCTAAACACCTGAAACATGACTATCATCAGTGTGTATGGCTCATTAACCTTCTTATTTTTGCATCATATCTTATTATCCATTTGAGATATCTGCATTTTACAAACATTTAAAGTAACAATTAAGGAGGGATAATTTAGAGGAAATTTACCTATATTTGTACAGAGAGAGTGGGAGGCAATTTATGAAAAATCCTCCTCAGTACACCTGACTGGAAATCAAACTCCAACCTCTTCATCAAGAGAAAACAGGACTAAATTAACCTGACACCTTAGTTTAGGTGGCTACAAATAATGGTTGTAAAAAGCTAAGTAAAGAGAGGTAAATATGTTGTTGGTTTCAAAATCCCCTATAGATGTGGCTCTCAACTATCTTTTTTTGTTCACTGCAAACTATTAGTTGTTGCGAGTCCTCCTGGCACATTTATTGTGCAGGATGGCAACACTATGTGAAACACGTGCATGCTCAGAGAGACTTCTCTTATTTGAAGAGGAACTGCAGGTGTGTCCTATATTTGACCATGAATTGAGCTTTTGTGCAAAAATAGACAAGATTTACATTAATTACTCCAATTTTTGTAAAACATTTAACTATGTATCTGGAAAAAAAAGTTTTTAACATTTTCTCTAATTTCATTTAAATATATTAAACAACAAATATATTTTTTTACTCGCAATAACATTATATTGAGGGATGTTAACAGTGTCGAGATTCCTCTTCCAGCCAGCGATTTTGAGCAAGGAGCAGTGAGGATTAGAGTAATCATTTGAAAACCAATATTTATTCATTCTCCAAACATAGTGTTTTAAGTAGTTCATCTTATGAATGCCCTTACCAATCAAATCAGAGTCCCAAGACCAAGCTGTGGAAGGCTAATTTTTTGGGGGATTTGTATAAAATTGTACTATACCTTTAGCCAATAAAGTTTACATACATGGGCCTCACATAAGGGTGGTTTAAGCCACCGAGACCCCTTATCTTTCTACATCCTCTCTCAAGACCTGCTGTCCAAATAATTTAAGTCAAGCTTGTAGAGGTCCTAATGAACTAGCATAATGTCTATGAGGTTATAGAACTCTCCTTTTTCATCACCACCAAACATTGGTCAATGAACTGCAGGCTTTACAACTTGGGTCCTGATACAAGTGAAGAGCAATCCAAACACTGTGCCAACTATTGAAAACATATTCAATAACAAACTTATTATTTATTAATATAAGTTAAAATAGTATTAATATAATTACCTTGTAAAATAATAGTTTGTATTTGTAAAAAGTTTCAAGTTATATCATAGTCAAATAAATAATTTTTATGATTCTGAATTTTATGCACATGTGTATATAAACCAGATCTGTGGAGTCTGTACATCAAGTCTTCGACTCATCTAATTTTTTCTAATGTCTGATTCCGACATAAATGACTAAAGTATATTAATTAGTAAAGTGTAACCACACGGCCTAAATTGGAAGGCGAGTTTGTGTAATATTGTATGTTAGAGTTGTGGATGACAAAACGAGCATTGCAGGTTGTTTTGATTATTTATAAATAAATAAACTAGAAGAGTTGGCCAAAAAAAGTGTTGTCAGCATTTCTTAGTGAGAAACCAGGCCAGATAAAAGATAGGGGAACCAACCATCATGGCTGACTAAACAACACCAAAAGCTAGGGGTCAATCTGCCCGTTTCAGGACGCCGGGTCATCAGTACTTGTCTTGAGGAATGTCGCTCGAGCCCAGGTTACCGGGGTTGGGAACCGTGTAGAGATCACCTAGTAGTCAAACAAGCTATTTGGAGTTTCTAGCAACATTTCGTTTTGTCACAATCTTCTGAGTATTCTCTAAGTTCTTTCATTCTAATATCTCTACCAACATCACATTTGTAATAGACATAGTAGTACTAAATAAACCTATCCAAAACCCAAGTTTAACATCAATCACGAACCCACACAAATATACCCCATCACCTCCCCCTTATCTTCGGCTATAGCACATCCTGACAGATTCAAAGGCCCATGTTCACAGTGAAGAGAAATGGAAGGTGACAAATAACAAATTTACTGCGGTAAAATGCTCCAGTACAGATTACTTAATGGGAAGTTTCTTTGGCATTGTGATTATATTTGAATAATTTTATCAATCCAAATTACTGATATTGGGCCTAAAGAATTAAAATTATTTATTTATCATTGTCTATAATCTGTTTGGATTTAGAAACCAGTTTTAAATTCCACATGAGTTGGGACTATCCACCATATTCCCTCCTGCCAATATACGAATTATTGACACATGTACTGCCTTCTTTAGTACTTCACATCCAGGATATACACAATTAATTACATGTTTTGAGGGATGAGGAAGAATATTTGGATAGTTTGATAAATAAAGTGGATGGGAGTAGCATTTACTTTTAGCATGGTTGTAAAGGGGGTTCGTATAGGTTTGCTGACTAATCACTGTTCTTAATTAGTGACATTCATGTTCATACTATTATTTGGGGGAGATTTCTTGGACCACTATAGCCACCACCAGTTAAAGAGTATTTGACCCTCGAATCCCCGCTGCAACTATTCAAATACAACATAACTATTAATTTTCCCAAAATATACCATTGGTAATAAGTGTCTCTAAGTGGCTAAATTAATTTTGTTTGTAAGAGTGAGTTCTGATCAATATAAGGTTTGTTTAGTTAGGGATTATCATTACACACAAATAAAAAAATATGGTACAATATAATAAACCATTATTATTTTCATAAATAAAAGGCTTGCTATTTTTTGGTTTGTTTATAAACAATAGACTATAAGGTGTTCCAGTTTGAATAGTATCCTTCATAACACAAGCTAACAGCTCATCAAGCTCTGCCTCTTACCCCCCAGAGAGGTTAGACAGGTGACATCTTCCAACATGAGGTGGCGAGTCATTTGTTTTTAGCAATGAATTCCTCTTAAAGGCCACACAGGTTGGAAATAGTAATGAATGTAAAGAAAAGTCCTCTTAAAGTAATGTAAAGGTTTTTAAACCTAAGTTATTGTGGTTAAAGCTGTTATTAAATTTACAAGACTCCAACAAGCTACTAAGCTAAGCAATGCAGAAGACTACAAAAAAAAGTTATTAATAACATAATGCTTTCAAATAGGGGAGGATTACCCCCATTATACTCTAATCCTTCAGCTTACCTCTTCCTGCGTGCAGATTCTAACAGCATCTGCCTGGTGAAAGACCGGATAGTGGCTATTATCAATCTCGTCTCGACGGTAAACATCGCCGACGACAAGGAAATTGTTCAGGACCCATGTTGATGAGCTCAGACTGATGAGCTGTTGTGTGTCCACGCAACAAATACTTGTGATTGATGTAATAACAGTCACTTTTATCCCTGCTGGGATGAGTCGCAGGAGTGATGAGACTGTCAAAGTTCTGTTGCACACTCACCACTGGACTCAGGTTGTCATACACCGAGAATATCGAGTTACCCGTCCTTCCCACAAACTTCTTGTATAAAAAGCTGACAATGTTTTGTCTGATGAAGGATAGTGGGTGATAAGGCTGTATGTGCAAGTTCCTGCCCAGATAAGAAAGTATTTTGGGGGAGATGTTTGTCCAATCATCCCGTTGAAATGTTCCCCCACAAACTGTTATTTTTTCACCAATCTCATCTTTATTTTTGACACTAGCAGAGATAAATCTTCTATGGTGGAAGAAAGTTTTAAGTGTTCTTTGATATTTACATAACATTATTGTAAATAGATTACACCAAGCAAAGAGCTAATAGTAAAATTCACATCTGAATAAGGTAAAAATAGATAATTACTTAAATTTAATGTGACTAGATTAGGTGTATGTTTATGCTGCAGCCTCACTGCTGGCACATGGATGCTCACCAGGCACCTTGCTGCTCGTATGTTGCTATGATGCTCACTTTGGAGCATTTACCCTGCAGGTGTTACCATTGCTGTAAGGTGCTGGCATGAGAGGTTGGTTGTGAGTCATGTTTTGTGTTATTGGAACGTGTCATCTGATGACAGTGATAGTGATTCATTTTTGACATAAATGTAGTTTGTGACGAGGAGAAAGAGGAGAAGGTATGGAGTGCACCTTCTGAATCAAGAACGCCATCGTCAAGGTTACTTTCACCATTTCTATAAAGAGCTCAAGAACTATCCAGAAAGGCTTTTCAGGCACTCAAGGGTATCACAACCGACCTTTCTGTATATTTTTAATCTTATTGAACAAGAAATTGTGTGAAGGAGCCAATCATAGCTCAAGTTTCGAGATGGTCGAGGCTCAGAAAAAAACTGATTTGTTATCATCGCTATAACAAAGATAGCAGCGGGCAGTGAGGCAAGCATCGCTGATGCAGGATAAATGCACCAATAAAGATTACACACATCCATTTTCATAGCTCGGCGATGTGGCAGCCACGAGGATGCAGCATAGATGTACCCAATCCTAAATTATATTATTATTATTATTAGCACCGCGTCTTACTACCCATTCGGGTTATACGCACTTACGCTAATGTGTAATGGTAAGGGTGATTGTGAGATGAAATGAAGGACCTACAGTTTAACGTGGAATCCGAACCACGGTGGAGGCCTGGCATTCCCCACATTCACAAGATATCTTGTCAGAGGTGAAGGAAGGGTTTGCAATCCTAAAGTGATGCTTTAAAAAATATGGATGATATTCAATATTATATAAAAATAGGTGATAAGACAATTTGTAGAATAAATATTAATTTTAAAAATATGTTCGGCTTACTTGTAACAACAACTGCACCAAATACATCTTCAATGTAAGAATAACTTTTTCTATGCCTCACTATGTAAAAATGTAAAATGAACTAACTTTAACCTTAATTACTATTTAACTAATTAAATTAAATAAAAACACATAAATGGATACCAAAAGTAAGTTTCCATCAAATGATTTTATTAAAAGAATATGGTTTCACCCGCTTCATTGCTGCATGGTCCAAGGCATCACACTTGCAGTAGACTAGACTTTTGATGATGAGATCAAGGTTAATCAAAGTGTACTGAGGTTTTTTTCCCAAAATTATTTTCCACTCTCTCTTATTCACCTTCTCTCTATATATATAATATAATCCTTCCTCATTCCTAAAACCCAATCGTTTAATTAGTACAAAAGTGCTATAACCCAAATGGGTAGTAAGACACGGTGTTTAGTAAACCAAAGTTTAAACATATGCGTGGAACATTAATAATCAACAATTAGAGCCAGTTTCACAAACATCATATTGATTCTTCAAATCAGCTTGATCCTAGATCAAAAAAGTTTGGGTTACTGGTACAATAAAGTTAGTTAATAATTAGGTAACAAAATCTTTGATCACTTGACTACAGATTTGATCAAATAATCAATTAAAACAAAAATGACAACACTGTAAAATGCACTGTATTATTTGGAAAATCTGATTGTGAAATAAGCTAAATCTATGCATAAGCTTGGCTATGATGTACACCCTCAATGTCTCTGGTAGCCTAGGCTGCCTGATAGTTATATAATCATTTTAACAAATTGCCATTTCAAGCACGTTCCTTAAGAAAAAATGTTTTAAGCAACTTTGCAGTGATATTAATAAATATACACAATAAAATGTAATCAGTCTAAGCTTAAACTCAAATTATATCTATAAAAAGAAAATCTAATTACTTTCCTGTAGCTGTTTGGATCTCAATTATTTCTATAACATAATTGTATGATTAAAACACTTTATCTAAAGATGTCATAATTGACACTACTATCTTTAAAAACAAATCAAACTCAAAATAAAAATATAGAACACGTACTTTACTTTAATTAATACCTTAAATAAAGATGCAAAAACTAATTCAGGCATTAAAACTTATAAGTTATGTTGGCCATCAACAAGGTAATCGGAGAATCAAACAGTTGATGGGAGAAAATTGGCTGGTTAACTTGACCAGAGATTTGATCGACAATCACGTCCTAATTGTTAATGGTGCAAGTGAGACACTGATCGGTGATCAAGTTAGATCTGATCTCTGAACAAGCCATTGATTATCGTTTGTATTTCATCAATAGCCTTCACTTTAGTGTTGCAAGTTTGAAACATTAGGTACAAGCACAATATGCATACTCCATTCACGGTAGGAATTACTCTGAAAGGTCATTTTTCCTACTAATATCCTACTATATAATAGATTTCTGGTAGGGAAAAAGGACTTTCAGAAAACAATTCCTACGTTGAACAAACTTTATCAACACACAATGCCTGTAATGTGGTTTTTAGCATGACACCCATTCAAGTTATATGCCTATGTAAGAATTATATACTTCTATAATGTGTTAAGGAATAAGAAAAATTGCATTTAAAGGAAGTGTACTCATATTTGCGTCGAGGAAGAGTGGAAAACCATTTATAAAATACCACCTTCGATACACCTGACAAGGATCAGACCTCAATCTCATCATCGGCAGCCATTCTATTGCGAGAGTGAAGTCTTAGACCAGGCGGTCACTAGAGCGGGTTCTATAATGTTGAAATTAACTAAAACTTAACAGTGTTGTTATCTTCATTTGGCGCCATTTTTCCCTAGTTTTTTATCTTTGTGATTTTAGTATTTAGTTTTTTTAAACTTCTATTTTGACTTATTTGTACCTAACTAACAAACTACAATATGTTGTTTATATTACAATTAGCTAGGCTGTTTATTCGTACTTATTACTTATAATTAGTATTATAATTAATATTAATTTCCTACCACCCAAGCTAGCGTGCAAATGGACTAAGGCATCAGTCTCATATTATTTTATTTTTCAGTGATGGCGAGGCCCATCCCAAGGAATGATGTCATGTTCTCCTATATGCCAATGCAGATAATTTCAAAACCTTAAAATATTTCAAAAGTGAAAAGTTCTTAAATTATTACGTGTATTCCACTAAATTAAATCAAGGTATAAAACACTAGCTGCGATAAACATAGGCCTTACGATCCCACTAAAGTAAAAAGCAGGTATTTTTGCTAATTTTTAATGCACCACAGATTACTGCCCAACTTACCGCATATTTAGCTTATAGGGCTAGATATGAGGAGGGGTTAATTCAGAAGGAATGTCCCCACATTTTCAATGAAAGCACTTGGGAAACCATATAAGAAAAAACTTAAGGTTTTGTGATGAGAACTCAAACCTTAATCTCCACTTTATCAGAAATCCAGTCAATATGAGTAACATTAGAGAGTGTGGTCATCTATAAATGGGTTCAGGTTTGAGATTAACTTCAGTGTATACACAAGTGAGCTGTGTTTGTTTATATTTATTTTTCCCCCATCTCTTACCCGCTTCACCTTCCTGTCACCGGCACACCTGCGTGCCCACCAATACAATACAGATCTGGTCCTTATGAAAGCTATAAGTTGTAAGTCAATATCACTGGCTATTCATATTAATTTCATTTGTTGCAGTCACCACGATATTTATTAACATTTAATCCAATCTAATTTGTAAGAGAAGTGGAATATAATCAAAAGGAATTGAAATCACATTAACATGGGGTGGGGATGGGGAAATGTTAAGAAATAATTTGAAACACAACCTTCATTTTCCTGAATGATATTTTTTAAGCTCCAACTTCCTTGCTAGGCAGTTTATATTTATATTCATATATAACGCGAAGTTAATATTGAATAGTGCATAGCACATAGTGGGCAAAAGGTTGAAACACATTCGTTCCAATTAATAGTGAATAGTGCGTGCACAACGCATAACTCTTTAACTTTGTAAACATAATGCATGGACTTGAGCATGGACAGTCTTTGTATCAGCCAATGAAAATGTGAGAAGTTCTAGCCAATTAAACGCAATATAAATAGTAAACAGAATTTAGCTTATGTATTTGAATTTTGAATGCCTTATGGCTGCCATATTTGTTTATTATTAACAAATTTTCTTTGTTTTAGCATTAATGATTATGATCACATATATGATTGGGAATAAAGTGAAAATATTACATTTATGATTCTGTTATTTAAAAGTAGGACTACCATAATAGGCTATTCACAACAGTGAAATCAGAACCAAATAAAAATCAAATTTGATTTAATAGTAAAGGCATCACTTAAATTAGGTTAGTTTCAAGTTTCAAAGGACATACAATTAAATTAATGTTAACTTTTTAGTGAAGTAATTTTAAGGCGAGTATCCATTTGTTGTGTATCTGCAGAGCATGTGATTGTTGCGTATTATTCATTGATACAATACGGTGCAACACTGTCCGAATTTTTCTTGTGTCATCACTGTGCATATCCATATTAAAACAAAGGACAGAGGATTACAATATGAATCAAATTTTAGTGTTGAGTTCTAGTTCTTCTATATGAACACATCTTGCCAAATAGCAACAGCCTAATACATTTTAATTCATAATTCAATTTTGAAAACAAAATAAGAAACTAAATGTATTGTGTTGGTGAGTATCAGAAATGTATACAAGCTGGGATGTGAAAGCGGAACAAGTTTATTGGCTTACTTAAATTTCCAGTTTTTCAGTGGATTGTACAAACCTTTCATTAGGATGCACCTAATTGATTTTGAGTTTCTGTTATCTTCAACCGAGACAAACATTTCTAACCAAGACACTACATTTCAGAAAGCAATTTCTGTTCTTTTAAGCCACCGGTTATTCATACTCCAGTCAGCGGTACCGCTTCAAAATCTCAGAGCAAGCAATCAGCAGGATCATACCAGAAGTGTGTGGTGCTATTGTGGAACCATTGAAAGAAAACATTCAGGTAAGTTAACCTATATTTATATAACAGTTTATTTTTGTACATAGATTCTAAAAATCATCAATGTAGTCATATTTCCTGAATGAAAAAATCATCTGAATAATCGGAAGTAGTTGGGCAAGGTGGTGCCAGCGCTTGAATCTGAGGAGGTTCTTGACCGTAGGCATTTGGGTTTTTGAAACTGGATTCCTTAAAAAAACAAAGAGGGTGACAGTGTCGGTATGTAGACCTTCAAATGTGGCTAGGAAAAGTGTTGACTCTTGTAATAGCCTTTGTCAACACAAATAAATACATTCAAAATATCACTTTGAATGGCACATCGTAGACAATCATCTTATGTATGTAATTTACAAGCCATCAAATTACCAAGATGATAAATATCAACATTATTAATGGTTTGCTGAAGCTGTTAGCATCTCAAAAGTCTTATAGAGATGTTGATTATCAGATGTCTTCAATTTAATCCTTTTGGAAGAACTATATGTTGGCGACTCAAAGCACCTTTTAATGGGTGATGTGCACGCTCTGAAATTTTATTCCTGTAATGTCTCTAGGAAGGCATACAATTCCTCATCCTTTATGGTTTCTGCTAGGATGTCAGTTTGGTTACGTGTTGCATTCTGGATCTGAAAATCAAACCATATATTATTGGATTGATTTTTATTATGACTTATCGTATAAGATTAACATTGTTTCAGATTCCAAAAACCTGATATAAGTGGCTGAAAGAATTTGGAGAGTTTCAAACTAAATGAAAACTCCCATTGTGTGTGGTGGCTATCGATATTAAACACATCACAATGCAAAGTCCTGTAAAAAGTGACAGTGGGTATATCAATAACAAATAATTTTTTAGCATTGTTCATCTTGCTTTGGTTGGTGCTAACAACAATGTAATGTTTATGGACATGGGAAGAATATGTAATGGTGATATGTTCTTAAGCAATGAGTCATACAATCAAATGGAGGAAGAGTGTTTGAATCTTTCTGAGCCTACTCCTCTAAACGGGAGAGAAGAGAAAATGCCATTTTGTATTGTCGGAGATAAAGCTTTTTATACGGCAGAAAATGTAATCAAAGTGTATCCTGGTTTATTAGGTGAAAGGGTTAAAACAAATAACTTCAAACTATTGGTATAGGTAGGCTTTGTAGGGTATTAGAGAATGAATGTCTTCAGCATAGTCTCTTAAGTTTTCTGTGTGCTAGTGAAACCAATGGTGCTCTAGAACCAGAAAAGGTTTCACTTATATTATTATTAGCACTGCATCTTACTACCCGTTCGGGTTATACGGAGTTTCACTTATAGTAATGACAGTTGCTCTGCTACTTAACTTCTTGCGCCAAAGACTTCATTCAACTGATCTTTACACATTTGATTCAGAAGAAACAGTGTCATGATAAATGGGAGTTGGAAAGGAACAGCTGATGGGATGAGTTATTACTTCGCTTGAGAATGATTGCATGTAGAACAAAGTCTAGATTGTCAAATACATTAAGAACTAGTTGACTATTTTTCAAAAGAAGGGAAAATAGTATGGCAAAAGGATTACACATTGCACATGTGATTTGCGTTTTCTTTTTTCAAGCTAAATTGCAATGATTAAAATTTTAATTTAAACTTAGCTTTTCAAACTTAACTACTAAATTACACAATTGATTTTTCTAGTTTAATTTTTTTTTCTTAGCTGTGTCTTACTATTTATTCAGGTTATACACATTATTCTAATAGAGAGACATTTTAAAGGTAATCTAGGTGCCTACCTACATTAGCATGGAATTGGGAAACTATTTAGGAACCACTTTTCTCAGTTTACCTGACAAGGATTCAAACCCAGATCTCTTCTTTAGCAGGGCACTCTAACACGAGAATAATACCTTTGACCAGTGGTTCTCAATTGGTGGTCCGCGTAACCCAAACAGGGTTCATGACACCATTCCCTTAACAAAATATAGAATTTTATTCCACACTTTCAAATATATTTATTCAAAAATACAACAATAAAAAAAACTTTTCTTTACTTTTTGCTCATGCATTTTTTTCTTATTTACTTTTCTCGTTTTGTTTTTGCTTTCCGTTCAACACAAACACTGACGGGCCAGTTTACTGATTTAGGCGGCTGGGCTCTTCCTTTCCCATCCCCTCTCCGTTTGCTTCAACGGTGACATTATGTGTGAGAACGTTATTGCTCATCTAGGGGAGCTCTCCCTCCTCCATGCCTTCAGCTGAATAAGGGTATGCCACGCTTGCATCCAATTGATTGATAGAAGCTAAAGCAGGCCTTGCCATTATATTTATTGGCTGGTAGTGTACAAGTTTCCAATATCTATTCCCCCCCCCCCCCCCCCCGACAAGCAGTGATTTGAGATTCGTGGAAAACTGTCTGAAGTTTTGTAAACTTGTCCAATCTAAGCATATAGGAGGGTGATTTTAACCGACAGAAGTAGTAAACCAGTAAAAAATGAAAACTGGTTTAAGACAGGATCTTTGGAAAGATGAAGGAGTGGTACAGAGGAGGAAACAAAAGACTCTCAGGTGGTGGTCATCTGTTAGTACCTAATGTTAATTATGAGGTTAGTTTTTTAGTCCTAGTGTCAGTCAGTGCATCTACTAGTGTTTTATCTAAATCAAGGGGTTCGCAATACTTAGCTAATTGGGAACCACTGCCTTAAGACAATTCTGCCAGTGAAGCGGATTAATTAAATTAAGTTGGCCATTATTATATTAAAGAATATAAGATGCCATACTCAATGTATGGCTTGTTTCTGTCACATATAAACTCATACTACCAAAGGCAAACCATGAGCTTTTGTAAACTTTGTGTAGGCCTACACCTAGAAATATTTTTTTAAATGAGTCATATCTAATACATTTTTGTGGAAATTTTCTAGAATAAAATAACAAAATAAAAAGTTTATAAACTTATTCAAACACGTTCTGTATGTACATACCTTCTTCAATGCCAGTGATCTGTCGTTTTCATTTTTTTCCTTCAAAGAGCTGCCAAAAGCTATTCCACCTTCTCTTTGTACTCATTTACCAACATTCACATTTATCCTTTGCAATGTCTTCCCAAACATCTTGTTTTCACACTTTATAATCCAAATTAAGTCAAATTTATGGTATGTTTCTATGAACCCTATGGTCTCCTTACTACACCCCATTAGTGCAAAAAAATTATAGCAATAAAGGAAAAAAATATTACTAATAAAAACGAAATCCCTACATTAGGTTTTCACTGGGCGTCCTCACAGGAATAAATGTATTATGCAGTAAAATTGCAGCTCATCCATGATTCAGCCTAGTGTTTTATAATTCCTTTTGTGCAACAACTGAAAACCTATACATGGCCGATCGAGCCATTGTGTATCTTTGTACCCTATTTTGACACACAGCAAGTCAATGTTTTCCCATTCACACTGATACATAAAGTCTGTTCAGCATAGGAATTGTTTTCCGAAAGGCCTTTTTCCCTACCAGAAATCTATTATACAATAGGATATTGGTAGGAAAAAAGAACTTTCAGAGAGTAATTCCTACCGTGAACGGATAGTACCACAGTGGCACAATACCCGGCTACATAACAAAAGGATACCTGGCTTTAAAGAACTTATCTGGTATTGTAAAGAAGTTTTGACATTTTCTATAAATAAAATACATCTATTTACATAAGACCTCAACATTTCATTGAGAACTGGTGATTTACTTATGACCTGTTTAGTGTTAACTATGCTCTATTTATTATCTATGTGTTATGGATGGAAATAAACTCGACCTTAGGAACCAATCTAGTATGAGGGTCTGACGCCTTAAACGATTTGGCCACTGGTGTGGGTTACATTAGTTATTACTTAGGCCTATTAGTCAATATTATTGTCAAAAGAGCGAGAAGGGTAAATATTGATGGAAATGTAACAGCATATTTGAGAGAATCTGCCAGGCTATTAAGAAAAAGCCTCACAGAATAAAAGGCTGGAATTTGGATCTCAGATAATATTAAAGCTTGATTTATATTACGTGACTTCTGGTGTGGGTACTTTACTATAAACTTGATTATTTGTTTCGATTAGGTATAATATAAAAAGCAAACATGTGTATAAAATAGAATTTAACTTATTTTTATATATATTCTAAAAGATATTTATTCACCCCACTTTGTACGAAATGTACTGAGACGATGAAGTTATAGGCTTATTAACACAGATCAATTTACTCACGAAATTTTAGTTAAGAGTTGCATGGATTAAAATTCGAATAACAAGTTGGCTACAATAGCAATGTGGTTCTGATCTGTGTTGTTATAGGGCTACCAAGTTTATAAATAAAAGGTTTATTTTATTTAAAGCCCCCGTTCTAAGTCATGGAAAACACACTAATCTTAGGTAGGCTGCATTGCTAGAGCCTCACAACCTAGTTTAGTTTTATATGTTTATATTTAGATATAACTAAAACCAGTAAAAATAAACCGTAAGATACAATAACACTAACGTTCACATATTCTATTGAAAATTAAATGTAACGGTTGACACATTTTATAATGTTTTTTTGTGTGTGTGTTGGATGAATATTAGAAACTTTAACACTATAGTGTATGTACAATGCAAATTGCCTTTTTTTTATTTGATAATTAATTACATGATTCAAAGAGTTTGAGCTCGCTTATAGAATTATGAAATTATAAGAATGAAATTGTACGGGGGTTTAAAAGATTTAAAACACATCGCTTATTAATTTGTATACATATATATAATATACATCAACGTGTGATTTGTTAAAGTAAATAAATGTGTTAAACAAAGGTTTGAAGATCATAATTAAGTCCATCCTTTGGGGCTTATTTATTAAGTTGATGTAGGCTAATATAGAAATGCTTCCTACAAGCCTAAAACCTAAATGATTGTTTGAACATAAGGCTGTTGTTATACAATTCTGCTATTTGTTTTAGTAAAAGTAATATATTAATTTATAATTTAGGTATACAGGCACGTTAAATAAGTTTAGGCATTTATATCTCGATTTTGTTTGTTTCTCTGAGGCAACATTGTGTGATATTGAATAATAAAAAAAAAGGAAAAGAAACCGGGTTTCGACTGACAGAGGCTGGCAGCCTGACAACCGAAAAGACGGATAGGAGAGAACGAAGAACACTTGCTTTTCGAGTAATGGCCGAGGTTATGGATGGGAAGCATTTTACTAGCCGTCGTGAAATCCATTAATATATGTTGCATCCTGTGAATAATAGAACATAAATGGTGACGAGGATAATAGTGGCAATTCCATAAACGATGTGGTATTATTCGCGAGTGATTTGAACCTACTTTCATGATTTTAAAAAAAGGTGAAGTTTTGGTGTTAAGTGTGAAAGAATGTGAGATGGAATTTTTCATTAATTATATAAGTGTTGTGGGATATGGTTAATTTTTGAAAATTCTTTGTAAACATGTCATCTTTTAGATATAAACATTTTGAAGAAGAGGTGGAGCCGCTGGACAATTACCTAGAAAGGCTCGAACTGGAATTTTAGTTTATAAAAGTGAGGAGGTGGAGAAGTTGCCACTTCTATTGAATAGAATAGGGCCTAAAACAAACATTTTGAAGAAGAGGTGGAGCCGCTGGACAATTACCTAGAAAGGCTCGAACTGGCATTTTTAGTTAATAAAAGTGAGGAGGTGGAGAAGATGCCACCTCTATTGAATAGAATAGGGCCTAAAACATACGGGCTTCTTAAAAATATTTGATGCCAGAAGCACCTAAAGACAAAAGTTATGAGTAGCTAGTTAGGGTGTTAAAGATTCATTTTAGTCCATTGAAATTTGTGGTGTCAGAAAGGATGGTTTTCAACCAACATTCGCTAGCCGAGTTTGAAACAGTAGCTCAGTATGTAGTGGAAATAAAAAAACTAGCAGTGTCCTGTGATTTTGAAGTATTTCTCAAAATGCATTACGTGATCGGTAGATAAGTGGTTTAAGGGACAGATCTATTCAATGTCATTTAGCTTGGGAGAAGATTCTCAGATTTTAGGAGGCGTGTGAAATGGCAGGGTGTCTAGATTTAGCCAACGACCAGCTTAATAACTTTCATAAGGTGGAGCCTCATTAGGTGAATTTTGTTGGTAGGAAAGAAAAGGAGAGGCAAGTGGGTAAAAGTATTGGAAAGAATCCGAGAGTGCAAAGGAAGAGGTTGTGTTTTAGGTGTAGCAGTCCTTTGCATTTGGCCGCGGAGGGTCCCTTAAAAAATAACAAATGCTACACATGTGGCAAGGTAGGGCACATAGACACGACGTGTAGATTAAAGAAACAAAAGAATGGGCCAAAATTTAAACAAATTAATGAAATTAAATTTTGTCATGTAGACGAGGTAAGGGACAATTATGCACATTGGGAAACAATAGTGAAAGTAAATGGTAAGCCAGTGGAAATGATGATTGACACTGGTTGTCCACGCACCTTGGTGCCAGAAAGTGTGGATAAAAAAGGGTTTATGATGAAAACTCTAAGACAACCATCAGTGGGTCTGAGTCTATCCTCGGGTAATGTGCTAGATCTGAAGGGAAAATTTAGGGCTGAAGTAATGCATGGATCCTCCAAGATGGAGTTGCCCATCTAAGTGGTTTACTCTAATCGGAAAGGAGCTCCGACATTGTTGGGGAGAAATTGGTTACATTTGTTAAAATTGGACTGGCAGTCAGAAGTTAGGTGTGTTGGGAACATGCTAAAGGACCGATCAAGTCTGGTGAAATCACTAATTTCTAAACATGCAGAGGTGTTTGACAAACCGCTGAGGGCTACTAAGGGAATAACGGTAGATCTTGTTATGAAAGAATGAGCCACGCCTATATTTTGTAAAGCGAGAACAGTCCCTTACGCTTTGCAGGAAGCAGTGGAGGAAGAATTAAAGTTGATGCGTGATGAGGGAATAATGTACCCCGTTAAACATAGACAATGGGCTACACCGTTAATGTGTGTACCTAAGGAAAATGGAAAAGTAATTATGTTGCGATTTTAAAGTAACCATGAATAAATTTGTGGAAGATGAACATTATCTGTTGCCCACGATAGGGAGTATTTTTGAAAACTATCTGGTGGAAATATATTTAGCAAGTCTGATCTGTCGAAGAGGTGCCCACAATTGCAGGTTAGTGAAGCATCTCAACCTTTACTAACTTTGAATACGCATTTGAAATTGTACAGATTCCGCAGACTAAGCCCGGTATAAAAAGTGCATGTTCTCTTTTTCAGTCTGTCATGGACCGAATCTTGTTAGGGCTAGAGAAAACATTTTGTTATCTTGATGATATAATAGTAACAGCAGGTACAGTGAAAGAGGCAATGAAACGTAAAATAAGGTGCTTCAGAGACTAAGGGATTATGAGGTGAAAGTAAACAAGGACAAATGTGTTTTTCTGGCAGATGAAATTACCTATTTGGGTCATCGGATTGTTGCGAGGGGAATTCATCCAACCAAGAAAAGGGTGAAGGTCATATTAGGGGCAGCAGCGACAGAAGATATGACACAGCTGAAAGATTTCTAGGTCTTTTGCTATTTTATGGAAAATTCTTACCCAACTTATCAAAGGAGTTGAGTCCTTTCTATAAATTGTTGAGTCTGGCCTGAAGAGGAAATGGGACCGAGAAGAGTTTGAGAAAAGTAAAAGGTATCAAGTGGAAAGTGGCACACTGGTGCCATTCGACACTTCTTTGCCCATTTAGATAACTTGGGTTGCTTCCAGTAAGGGTCTGAGAAGTGTAATGAGTCATGTGTTCTCAGATGGTTCCATTTGACCTGTATATTTTAAATCCAGGACATTATAAAAAGCCGAAAATAACTATCCACAAATAGAGAGGAAGCTTTAGAATTGATTTTCGGAGTAAAAAAAATTCCACAAGTATGTTTTTGGTCGTAAATTTACCATGGTTATTGACCATACACCATTGTTGTATTTGTTGTCCCCCAAGAACGGTATTCAGAAATGGCAGAAGCTCGTGTACAGTGGTGGGTGCTATTACTGTCCTCATATGCTGATGAGTTGGAGCATATAAAAGGATCTGAGATCGTTGAAGTGGATGTGTGTCACGATTTCCACCTTGTGATGGGAAGACGTTAGCGGAGAATGTAAGCTTTAATTTTGCATCATTGGAGGAGCTACCAACATCTAGTGAGGAAATTGGGAAATAAACTAAGAACGATTTTTGTCTTAGTAAAATTGTAGACTGGACACTGTATGGTTGACCACTCAAGGTGGAACCGGAATGGATGACTTTTTTTCAGAAGTGACACGAGATCTCCATTGAAGACCTGTGTCTCCTATCAGGGAATCGAGTGGTGGTTTCAGAGGCGTATCGTCAGGTCATATTGTCAATGTTACACGAAGAACACCCCGGAATGGTAAAATGAAGGCGTTGTTCCAAGGGTATGTGTGGTGGCCAGGAATTGATTCGCAAATTGAATAAATGTGCTAGAAATGTTACATTTGTCAGGGGACTCGAGATGCTGCTCCGAGAGTACTGTTGCAACAGTGGAGATGGCCACTAAGAAGATGGCAGATAGTTTATGTTGATTTTGCAAAACTGGAGAGAACAGAATACTTAGTGTTGGTTGGCGCTCATTTGAAATAGACAGAGGAGTTCCCCATATATACTACGACGACGTCACAAACAATAAGCAAGCCAAGGACATGTTTTGCAGCCTATGGTATACCGGAGAAGCTAGTGTCTGATGGAGGTCTACAGTTGGTGTCAGCAGAGATGGAAGATTTTTTGCAAGGAAATGGGGTGGTGCACATGATATCACCACCTTATCATCCAGCATCTAATGGACAGGCGGAAAGTTCGGTGAAGATAGTTAAAAGGGCGCTTTCGCGAGCCTTGAAGCACGATCGTCAGGAAGTGAGGAAACGAACTCTCCAGAATAGGGTAGATAATTTCCTTTTTGCCTACAGGAATACCCTTCATACAATTACGGGTAAAACCCCGGCTGAGTTATTTCTTGGATTCAGACCAAGAACTCGGTTGTCAATGTTGAAGCCTCATATTGCGGCAAGAGTGGCGGACAAGAAGGAAAAAGTGGAAATAATTTAGAATAGAAAGGTGGGATCTCCTCGTACATTTGAAGAAGTTCAAGGAGTTTTGGTTAAAACTGTTCGAGGAGAAAAGAAACGGAAACATGGATGCCAGGAAAGGTAATAAGGATTATAAGTCCTATTACATTTCTAGTTAGGGTGGGAACCATGGTGAGGGTTGTGCATGCGGATCACTTGCGGAATTCAATGTTAGGAGGTGAGACGGAAGCCCTGTTGGAACAAAACCTAGGAACTAATGACCCTGTGGAAGGGGTGCTTGTGCCTTTGAGAGAAGATAATTAACAACAAGAAGTTTCTCCAGGGCAAGCATATGATCCGTCTCCAGAGAAGCCATTCCTCAGTTTTTCCAATATCTCAGAATCAACTCGGTCATTCACACCTCTGGCTCTGAGGCGAACTCCTCGGATAAGAAAGGCCCCGAGTAGGCTGGATCTGTAATGATCCAATCAATCCCCTCTTCCCTATGACTAAAAATGAGATAGGAAAGGGTTTGTAAATTAGGTTAGGTAGTTTAAGTGACACTGTAAATATGCTGTAAATTGTTAGGAGGGACAAGGTCATTCTTTTGAAGGGGAAAGGTTTGGTATTGAATAAGAAGAAGAAAAAGAAACCGGGTGTTGACTGGCAGAGTTTGGTAGCCTGACAACCAGAAAGACGGAGAGAAGGGAACAAAAAAAAACCTTTCTTTTCGAGTAATGGCAGACCTTATGGATGGTAAGCTTTTCTTTAGCTGACTCAAAATCCATTAATATATGTTGCATCCTGTGTAGGATGGAAAAACTGTTTTATAGCCAGGTAATGTGAATTTTATCGCTGCATTTTGTTAGACAGTACGCTTTCTTGTTTTGGTTTGAATCACAATCACAATAGCATGCTGTGATGCACCCTGAATGGGAGCACAAGAGCAAGTTCCAACACGTACCGACCAATTGGTCACACCATGTGGTTTGGGACTCTTAAGACGGGTTCTCGAGTTTCGCGAAGTTTTGGAGCGAAGAAAAACATATTATTAATATTGGTGGGGAAAAACGGAAAGTATGTTGGGGAACTGAATAAGGGTTTTAGAGTTACGTATGGAGACAATACTTTATGGAGGGCTGGGTGAGAGCCTCCCAAACCATTGTTAACACATCTCGCTTATCCGAGCAGGGCTTTGGGACGCCAATGGCACCCTCCAGGGACGATGGCGTAATTCCTAAGCCCCTGAATAAGAGGATTTGTGGCACCAGGAAGTCTGTAGTAGAAGGACTGCGGCAGCTTCCGAAAGTGATCCTTGATGGTAGGCATATCAAGGTCACGATGCAGAGTTTCATTACGGACATACCAAGGTGTGTCCACAATGAACCTCAGACACACGCGCTAGAACACCTGCATCCTCCTCATATACGTGTCCGCCTGGTGGCCCAGAGCGGGACACGCATAGTCAAGGATTGGTTTGAGCAACTGATTGTACAGTGTCAGACCGTTCCTTGTAGACAGGGTGCTACGCCTGTTAAGCAGTGGGCCTAGGATTCCCATTCTTTGCCTCGTCTTTTTGAGTCTCTCGTTACAGTGTTGTCTCCAGGTCAGTTTGGTGTCCAGCGTAAGTCCCAGGTACTTAACACACTGTCCACCCATCTGATTTGTTCTCCGAACAGCTAGAGTGGGACCGGCATGTAGAACTTTCTTTTTCACGTGAAGAGCACTCCTTTGCCCTTATCCAATTTAATACTTGTCCTCCAGGTGGTCAGGCACTCCTCCAAATGCGTAAGGCGCGTCTGGAATCGCCTCTCCACCAGCTGCCCTCACCGCGACTCCGCTACTAGAGCCGTGTCATCCGCGTACAATGCAAACTTGGTGTCTGGGGAATTCGGAATGTCGTTCATATACAGACTGAAGAGCACCGGGCCCACGAGGGGACCCTGCGGTACTCCAGCCCGGATGCTTATGACTTGGGAGGTGACGTTCCCAGAGGTAGTGGAGAAGGTGCGGTGGGATAGATAAGATTGTATAACCTTAACTAGGTAGAAGATAAGGTTCAGGGAGAAGAGTTTGAAAAGGAAACCTTCGTGCCAAACACAGTTGAAGCCCTTTGCCACGTCGAGAAAGACAGCACCAGTTAGCCTGTTGATTTTGAAGTTCCTAGTGACCTGCTCCACGAGCCGGATGAGTTGGTGAAACGTAGCGTGTCCCACAGAATACTGAACTGCTCATCGACCAAATTGCAAAAATCTGTTCATATTTGTGTGATGATATTTATGGAAGGAAATAACCAATTAATTTTGTGCACTAGTGCTATCTGGAAGAAAATATAGCCTGAAAAATCATATGTAAAATTAAAAATGAAGGGGACTGGCACAGCCTGCCAACCGCTTTAAAACAACTGTATCCAAGCAAGACGTTTGTTTCCCTTCTCTCACCTTACCGGTTCTTGCTGGGTCTCCTTTCCGCACTGTAAGCTCCACGTGGCTGGTTAGGAATTGGAGCTGCAAGAAAGTGTCCGTCACCAGACGGATTCAAAATTACAAGAAAATGTCTTTCGTTTTAGGTAAATATAAGCAGATATTCATCTGTAGCTGTATAATATTAATACGCCACTTTGTTCAGAAGTTGGTAATATATATTTATATGTATCTATATCCATGTTTTCAGATATACATTTTTGGAAAATTATGCTGAAAACACCCCCTTTGACGATTTTTTAAGGGAAACACAATTAATAAAATATATTTTTTAACACGTAGAATCTACTAATACTCCTTTATTTTCTTGAGAAAATATATTGAATTTATATATCATTAACGACTAGGTATAACCCTAAAGCAATGCTCAAAAATACTACTTCACTTTATGGCCCTATATAAGACTCTTAACTATTAACAAAACATAGAAGATTGGATGCCTTGCTCTGCTTCATCTACTTAAACCACGCACATACAATTTTCTGCTTCGTCTGCTTGGGGCATCCTTTAGTTGACTGAGTTTATTGAGTTATACAAAAGCTTTTTTTACCTAGTTTGTGATGGCCGTGCTCATTGATAAAGGAATTGGTAAAAGAGTAGTCACCACTCTCTCCGTCGCCCAGTCAGGCATCAAATTGTATTAATAAACAAAGATGAAAGAACCGCTTTAAATTATGATCAGCTAAAAGAGGTTGAATGCTAGACTTGCTTCTTGCTTATTATGGAGAAAATGAGTAAG
Organism: Timema cristinae; assembly: GCA_039000515.1. Lineage (NCBI taxonomy): Eukaryota > Metazoa > Arthropoda > Insecta > Phasmatodea > Timematidae > Timema > Timema cristinae. The sequence goes on from JBCFYV010011164.1 coordinate 22,553,728, forward strand.
AATTGATAAATAGTATCATTTATTCCTCCTCCACAGTCCACTTTAGTAAAAATGTAATCCTGGCAAGAGTGAAGATAACAAAAATTGTTTCTTTTGATACCAATCCTATACCGGAGTGTGAGTACTAATATAAGTAGATATATCGGAAAAAAGTATCGAGTAAAAAACTAGTATCGAAAGTAAAATATCGATATTAGTAAGGTATCGACACTTTTTTCACCTACCTAATCAGAAGTGAATCGGATATGAGTGTTACTGGCAGATTGAAGTAACTATCATAGATAAAATTATAGTAACTGGTAACTGTCTTCAGTGCCATTAAAGAAAATACATATAGATTTCAGCACCATATCTTACTACCCGTTCATCTTATATTCCTATATCCTAATTTTTCTATTGGTTTTTAAGGATTAATAAGACTATATTTAAAGGAAGTGTACCTGCATTTGCGTGCAGGTAGATGGAAAACAATTTTAGAAAAAACTCCTTCAGAACATCCGACCGAGATCGGAACCTCGATCTCCCCATCATCACCAGTCTAGTGTACTGCGAGACTATTTCGTTAGACTAGGGGCCAGCGAATCGGGTTATATTTTTATATATTTGTCCATATTTTAATGAATATGATTAATATGAATTCTATAATCATATATAAAACATTTTTTTCATTGGTAAATGCCTATGTCAATTATATATAACGGTTATGTCACAATCTTTGAGATTTTATTACCATTGTCTTTATGGAATGTCAAGTGTTTAAACGGTTTCTTAGTAAATGTATTATTTTGTTAATTTTCCAGTTATATCCATAAATTTAATATTTACCATAAATTACGTAAATGAGCCAAAATAAATATCATTATAAATAAGGATAATTTACTAATTGGTGGCAAAAAATAAACTAATTTAGTAAGTCTAATATGGATGTATAGAACTTTCTTAACTTAAATTAGTTTGTAAATTAATCCACAAGGCCGCGTGTATCTCTTATAGACATTTAAAATTGAACTGGCAAATAACCTATATATCCATGAGTTGTCATCATGGCCGTCGCAGCAGATTTGCATGATGACTTCATCCTGTAAATATTTATTATTTTGTCATTCTATTATTTACTTAATTTAATTTTAATGATTGTTTAGCACCAATAGTTATTCATGTATTGAAACTTTTTTTTAAGGTATGTAACGCCAGAGAAATTCTATATCGAGGCAGTCTCAGGAAATGAACTACTTGTTATTGACAGAGTGAGCCAAGAAATTTCTCTTCAAGGTAAGGATGTTTAATATGTGGGAAAAAAATTGTTTTCAAAATATAATACAGCCTGTAGTTATGACCTGACTTAAAAAAATTAATTCTCTACCTAGATTTTTTTTAAATTATTATTTCAGGGTCGAAATGCATAGTGACAATCTCCCGGCAAAGATTTATCTGATTACCAAACCCTTCCTTCACCTCTGACAAGACATCTTGTGGATGTGGGGAATGCCAGGCCTCCACCGTGGTTCGGATTCCACGTTAAACTGTAGGTCCTCCATTTCATCTCACAAATTACATGTTTGAACTAAATAATCTCAATCCAAAGAATACTTTAAATCAATATAAACATAAATTTATAACATTAAATTGTTTTTTAAGATAAAAAAATCTTTTACTCACTTGTAGGTATTTGTTCATGTTATCATATGTTAGATAAAATGATAAATATCTTAGGAGTCTATAGATTTGAATGTTTAAAGCCCATCTAGAGCCACTGTATTCATAAGGTGCCTTGTACTCCATAAGAGATTGACTCCAAACTACAGATTGCACTGTCAAATAGTACTTATTCTTAAATCCTTAGTCCTTATCACTCTGTCAAAGTTGATTTAAGTTTGACTTTATAAGGATTATCAATCACAGTAAAGTAAGTATGCGTGCTTTGAAATGAAAGTACCAATGACATTTTCATAGCAACTAAGCTAACTAGCTCATATTTTAAATACGAGGCATGTTTTTTTTTAAAGTAAGTGCCGTTTTGAAATTAAAAACACAAGTATTCTTTGTTTTATTAATTTTATTTTTACATGAAAGCCTATACTTTAATCTACTTTTCATCATCATTTTCACCAATATTAAGGCTTGCTGTATCGTACAACCAGCTTTTGAATGCAATCTTCATAGAAATCTGCCGCCTGATTTGATAACCACTGCAACATGGCCATTTTGAGAGGTCGCCATTGTCGTGGTGCTGACAACCAAGATGCTTTTTTAAATGCAGTAACAAGTGGTAGTCACTAGGTGATAGATCAGGACTGTACGAAAGGTGATCAAGTTGTTTCCAGCCAAATGATGCAATGAGCTCTTGGGTATGATAAGCCACGTGTGGACGGGCATTGTAATGAATCAAAACAATCCATTGCATGGCGTAGTTTAGTTAAGGTCTCACAATAGATCTCAGAATTTATTGTCACCACGAGGCAAAAAATCCACAAGCCAACACCCCCTTCCTATCCCAAAACACAGTATACATGATTTTTTGGGTTAAAATTGTTTGCTTGAACTTCACTTTCTTAAGTGATGTTGAATATCACCATTCCATGGATTGTTGTTTCGATTCCGGCATAACATGAACCACCCATGTTTCATCGTCTGTGACAATTCGGCTTAAAAAATCATCACCAAAATCACTGTATTGCTCAAGAAGTCAACACTGTAAACGTTGTTTGGCACTCATCAACAATTTGGTACAAACTTCCTTCACCTCTGACAAGACATCTTGTGAATGTGGGAATGCCAGGCTCCACCGTGGTTCGGATTCCACGTTAAACTGTAGGTCCTTCATTTCATCTCACAATCACCCTCCATTACACATTAGCGTAAGTGCGTATAACCCGAATGGGTAGTAAGACGCGGTGCTAATAATAATAATAATAATAATAATAATAACAACAATTTTGGTACCCAGTATGAGCACAAATTAGGAAAATTTAAGTGTTCTGTCACAATTCTATAAAGAACACTTTTTGAAACTTGAGGAAACTCATTAGATAAAGATTAAATCGTAAAGCGTGCTCTCTCAAACTTTTCCATCATGTTTCTGCACCATATCTTCAGTAATGACAAAAGGGTTGTCCACTTCATTCCTCATCATGCACATTCGTGTGGCCATCTTTAAATGCTCTAACCCATTTTCTTACCATTCCTTTGCTCATAGTTTTCTCCAAGCCTACCAAAATGTTGATTGGTGTATACTTAATGTCAACCCAAATACTAGGACAAAATCACCACCTATATCTTGAAGACTAAATATTATATATAAGTTATTTCATGTTTATAGAATTATTATAAGCACTTTTGTCGGCACACCATACAATAATTAAAGGCTTTAACAACAATAAACCACATTTATTAATAGACTATATTTATTAATTACAACACAAGCATGTACCGATACTACAAAGTGTGACCAAATCGTAAGTCATGTCAACAGTTTTTTTTTCTCAGCACCTCATCTTACTACTCGTTTGGGTTATATGTCTTATGTACTAATTACACTATTGGTTTAGGGATTAGAAAGGTTTAATTGAGAGGAAGTACACCCGCATTTGTGTGGAAGGAGAATGGGAAAACATTACTATGTCACAATATTCTACAATTTTAGCCAGTAAAATTAGCTAACAGATGTTGGACCCCTAATTTTGAAACTTGGGAGAAAACTCTCTAGCGAACAAACTCTCAAATCATGATCCTGAAAACAGCGAGCTGTATCAAAATGGACCAAATTTTGAAATGTTTCTATTTCATGCAAGTTGGTGTGGCATTGTTTTGCTGCGACTCGGTTTTCAATCTGACATTGTTCCAAAGAATGGAATACAAACGCGCCATTGTACAAGATACATAAACGAAAGTAAAACTATTATTGTATTGAGTGCACCATGTAAAACTTTTTGGTTTTATTAGGAAATTCTCTTTTATTTGTTTGCTATTAGGTTTATTATCTCAAGGTTTGCACAGATTATATAAGTATTAGTTAAAGGTCTTCCTCTTTCATTTGTTAGTGTTTTTGTCTGTGATGTTGAAGGCCACGAGTTTGATCCCAGCTCGACTCTAATGTCTTAATTTTGTGTATGGGAGTAAAACATAACTTGTAAATTTGAATTTAGTATAGCTCTATTTATTTTTCCAATTGGATATTTCTTTTCTCTCTGATGAAATATTAAAAAATTTGAGGACTCCAGGCTTGAACTCAGGAATTCTATTAAAATTAGGAGGAAGTCACATTGGCAACTTTGCCAATTTGGCCTCTTGTTCGAGGGAGGTAAATAAGTAAATTATTGAAATTTTTCACAAACAAATATCTTTATTGAAGGATTGCATGAATTGTCCAAAGAAATCATGTTTTTTTTTTACTATTTCAAACTTATTTTGTTTAATAGTAGATCATTCTCAAAATGTGCAACCAAGGAGGGAGATGGCACCCATCTTGTTTTATACTGCTTTACCCACTGGACAAGATCTTTCTCACGCAGTGTTTAGCTGGTGAAGAGAATTCGCTCTTAAGTCACTATTGTGACATCAGTTTTCACAGTTTATGCATTTCAAAATTAGGTCTTTGTAAGATTGTGTGTAAGATGCGAGTAATCCTCTAGCGATTCTCAACCTGCTGGTAGACATACTGGGGAGAACACTGCATGTTATTAAAACTATCACATTCATATCCTATAAAAACTGAACAATATTATTAATAGGTGTTCTGTCTAACGACAGGCCCATTCCTTTTGTCAGTGAACTTAGACCAATTATGTACCCCGTCCTTTGCCTCCTATTTCAGCTCCCAGAATGTTCTTCTTTTCTTCAAGTTATTTAATATTTGAATCATCCTTCTTCCTACGTTCCTCTTTCTATCTACCTTTCCTTCTATGACATCATGCAGAAGACATTTCCTCCTAAGGATGTGTCCGATCCAGTTTGATTTGCACCTAAGAATCACATCCAAAATGGTTCTCTTCTCAGCCACTCATCTTAGGACTTCATTTGTCACCCTGCCTGTCCACCTGATCTTTGTCAAGTCTTCTTCAGCATATAGATTACATATTACCTACATCTATTACTGTTTCTGGGTCAGATTTTTATTCAAGTTATAGATTTTTCTAGGCTGTCATAGCTTTATATGCCTTATAATCTATCTTAAGACTAGGACAGGAACAGCATTCAGTACCCATTCATCAATTTATCAATGTTAAAGGGTAAACCAATATTTTCATCAATGATAAATCTTCGACCATGCCAGGAATCGAACCCAGGACTCTTAACTCAGTAGGCAGACTCTTTTCCAGCACCACATTTCAAAGTCTCCCAGTATTACTTTTCCATCTTCCTAGGAGTCCAAGCTACAGCTCCATATAGTGCCATGCTCCAAGTGTAGCATTTCATCAATTTATTCCTCAATTTTAAACTCCACTTGCTGGTCAGCAGTAACCTCTTATTGTTGAAAGTTTATTTGGCCATGGCGATCCTCGACCTAATTTATTTAGTGCAGTAGTTATCTTTTGTGAGAAAACTTCCCAGGTACTTGAACTGTTCTATTTTTTCCAAATCCTAGTTTATCTAGATTATATATATTACAGTACAGCAGGGATATAAATTGAACATAAATATTGAAGGTTCGATGTTTTCCTCATAGATGATTTTCAACCATCAATGTTTTGTAATGTTGTCCTAGACAGTGATATGTTTATGTACTTTTTTTTAAAATAGTAATTTTTTAATTTTAGTTTTTAATACAATTTTCTTAATTTATACATGAGTTTCATATTCATTTATTACAAATACATTTCACTTACAGTTTTAATTTGTTTGAAAAATATTACCGATGTTTTTGGTTTTAAACATCGATGTTTTCAGACGATGCTATTTTTTCATCTATGTTACTTTATTAATGGGGATATCGATTTTTTCCCTCAATGTTCATTCAAATTATAGTCCTATTTGAGTGTACTAGAATAGCTTTCTATTTTTTTCAAAGAGAGGTGTAAATAGTATATGTGGACACATGTCAAGCTCATTTAGTCTTGTTTTTCGGTGTTGCGGAAGTTGGGGTTCGAATATCAGTTGTGTTTATGAGGGTGTTTTTTCTAAATGGTTTCCCACTCTTCTTCCACACAGATGCGGGAAAATTTCCATAAGAATTATACCTTACTCTTCCCAAATCCTGAATTATAGTAAAATGCAGTGGCTTTTGACTTTATTATAAATAAAAACAGTATTGTGATCAAATGATTATGAACATTTTCGACTTCGAGATTATGCTGAAACCGTCTGTCTGTCCACCCTAAAGGATAGAGCTGAAATGGTTCAATGGGTTTTATTAAATATTTTATTTTGTCTTTAGCCCCCAAATTAGGACTGATTTAGAGATTTTTAATTTTAAAAAACTTGAAATATTTCAAGAATAGGATCCAACGATTGTGTTTAAAAAGGATTTTGGAATTGTTTGAAACGACAAATAATGCCGCAATCTTTTAAAAATGGCACACACAATTTGGTTTAAAATGAGAATCAGTAGTTTTTTGCGTGATGAGTAATTAAATTTGATTGATTTTCTTAAAAATGTAAGCATTTAAAGATAGAGCTTAGTTTCTGAGATTTGATTTTTTTTTATGATCTTGCTGATTACTTTTAAATGGGTGTATTTTATTTTATACTAACGATAATAATGTTTGTGGATTTTTCTAAAATAAATTAATTTAAAGCTCGTTTACTTATGACAAATTTTGAAAATTTAATATATTTCTAAAATTGCCTTAAATATTTAGTTCAAAATAGCTATATTGGAATTGAATAAATACACGCGTGTATATTGAAATTGTCTTGCATAATAAATAAGTGGAAGAAATTAAACAAAACACTTGGCACTTCACTAAATATTAAAATAAAATAACCATCTGTTTTTAATAAATCTCAAAGGAATTCGGTGCTTAGCATTTATTTATTTATATTTTATTTATAGAAAAAAATCTTTCAATTAATTTATTTTGTGTTAGTGAACTTATATATACTTTAACTAACATAAATATTATAGGTCAAACCAAAATGCACTTGGAATGACTTCAACCAAATAGATTAAAACTCTGGTAGTCCTAAATTCTGGATAATCTGATCAGGGGGACACTTATAGTGTCTCCTTTCCCCCATGAGTTAGCCAAAAAATAGTGCCCTATCAAGCTTGGCAAACAATTACTCTCTCATTGTTTGACGACTATTCAGAGCTTCACTCAATGTTGAGGAACTAAACAATTACATTTTAGAATGAATTTTTTTTTTCGAGTCACTGTGGCTTTTCCAACTATAAACTTCTTGGCTAGTTTAATCACAATTTTACAAGTACCAAAAAATTTTAAAACTTCCATTTTTTTTCCATAGGTTTGTCCACAGATGGGCTCAGGTAGACCCCCCTTTTGTTAGTTCAAATATTGTGTCCAATGAGGCACACACACACACACACACACACCCACACAAATGTAAGAAATAATTACTTAGCATGAGAAGGATGCATATAATTTGTATTACAATTAAAAAATAGCTCTAAATAACTTCTAGAGCCTTCTGATTTGATCACTCCAAATAAAATATAAAGATATGCAATTTAAAAACAAACAGGAATGGACTATTCTAAATAGCTTCTATAAATAAAAGCTAAATGGAAATGTATTCTTATGAAAATACTCAGGGTCAGTGGCGGTGAAACCGAGGGGTAAGGGGGGCACTGCCCTTTGGAAGAATTAGCCCCCTGGAAAGAATTTACGCCCTCCTAGATAAATGAATCCCCCAACAATATTGAATATTAAGCTAAGAGAGTGCTTTAAATAAAACTCCAAACGATTTCTAGCTGCATTAAATTTTCAAAAATTGTCTGGAGAAGACCACTCCAAATAGCTTCTAGATTCATGTAACTGTGGGGGAAAAAATCAGCCGAGGTGCGCTCTAAATAGCTTCTAGGGCCATCTAAATAAATATATAAATCTAGTCAAGGGCTACTCCAGATAAGTTTTAGATTGTTATAATTTTGGAAATGGTGACCTGGTGGTCTAGGGGTAAGGTGTCAGACTTCTGTGCTGGCGGCCGGGGTTCAATCCTCGGTCCCGGCACAGATTTATCTGATTTCCAAACCCTTCCTTCACCTCTGACAAGACATCTTGTGAATGTGGGGAATGCCAGGCCACCACCGTGGTTCGGATTCCACGTTAAACTGTAGGTCCCTCATTTCATCTCACAATCACCCTACCATTACACATTAGCGTTAAGTGCGTATAACCCGAACGGGTAGTAAGACGCGGTGCTAATAATAATAAATAATTTAATTTTGAAGAATTTTCTTGCGATTTCACATTGATCTTTCAACTGGACTTCACTTAAACCCACAATGTTCACATGACACCTTTCCATTTTAATATTTTCCAGTTTCCCAACCCTTCTCATTGTCCATAAATTTCATGTTCCTATTTTGAAAGAGAAAGTTTTATTTGATGTTTCTTTGTTGATCGGTCCTCCTGAATAAGTCCCCTTTGGATACTCGAAGGGGCAATTAGTTTACTTCCATAATTTTTTACCCCAGTAAGAGCCATCATTAGTTTTGTGTAAAAAGAGGCTTTCAGGGAAAAAATAGTGTGGCAGTTTTCCCTTTTCCTATCCACACTGCAGCTGAAATACCACTCCATGCAGTCACGCCTGTAGCAGTTCAATCTTGAACCATTTTGAGCATCATTTGCTCTGTCCTGTGCCTCAAGTTGATCCTGATACCACTGCTGGCCGGTACCAGTCACACAACCCTTTGCAGGGGCACTTAATATACCCCACGTCACTGGGTCCTTACAGAATTTAGCGGCCACTGACCTTACTGCAGCCATTAAGCTGCCACAATGTCGATGCTGTTGCCCACCCTTGCTACATGAAATATTCTCTTAAATTTTACCCATGTGGACTGGGAGAAAGCTCTCACCTTCTGGTGTCCCTTAAGCCGGGTGATAAATAATGAACAAAGAGAAGGTATATTTACTAATATGACATCATTTATTATCTCCTCTAAAAAGGGAACAAAACCAATCAAGAGTTAATATTACTATCCATTAACTTGTACAGTAATGTGTTCATGATAATTATCACATAAACTTTTAAACTAGTAGAATATGAACTTGCTATGACAAAGGTCCTTGTTTTAATTACCTTGTCCAGGTTTAGTTTTACCAAGGCTGTGGAGTAAGAGTCTGAAGAAATTTTGGGTTGAGTCGGAATTGGTAAAAATGTACCAAATCTTACTCTGGCCTCAAAATAAAAATGTATTATATTATAACAATATATAATAAATATCAGGTGTATCATTTTAATTTGGTATTTTTTTATTCTTTTGGACCAATATTTGTAATCTAGATTAACAAACTTATTCAAATACTAGATAGCTGTTGCCCGCGGCTTTGCTCGCGTGGAAGTTGATTATATACAAATACGAAAATATACATATGTATTTACAGATTAATTTAAAATATTACGTTACGTTGATGACCATAACTTGACCTCAGATAAAAATAATGCAAGTCCGATAGAAACTTTCACCCCCTTTTTCATCCCTTATTAAATAAAATTTCCAAAATTCCTGAAACACGTATTTATTTGTTTTACGTCAATAACCGAAATACAAAATTTTGTTTATGTAACTTTCAAAATGACGGACTTTCATACATATTATCATCCCCTATTTTGACCCCTTTGGGGTGGAATTTTCTAAAATCCTTTCTTAGTGGGTGCCTACATAACAAAATGAAATACAATCCGAATTTCATGCTTGTAGCCTTGATAGTTTGCGCTCGGCGATGATGAATCAGTCAGTCAGTCAGTCAATCATCAGGACATGTTATTTTATAAGTATAGATAATCCACAATGCCAAAAAAGCTTCCACGAAGTAATATCTATTGAAAGATTTTATTGCATTCAATTTATTATTACTAATTAATATAATTTAGCCATTTATGAAAGAGTTGTATTCGAACAATAGAAAAATAGAAGAGTCTGAGTCTAAGGCTACACCCATAAGTTTTACTACAAAGTTGAATTATTTCAGTCTTTAATTAATTCATGCTTGTTTTACCTAGCAAATCATGGCCAGATTCCACTTTCCTCAAGCAGTAAACCAATCTGTGGTATTTTTGGCACAATCCGACTCATCCTGGGACCATACCTTGTTGTTATTACCAAGAAACGTAAAGTTGGCACAATCAATGGTCAGGCAGTGTGGCAAGTTACCGAGGCAGAAATTATATCATACAATCGGACCATCCTGCATCTCACAGAAAAGCAGGTAAGGTTTAATTGAAAAAAATGTGTGTGCAGTTATATTAAAAATAATCAATCCCTTGAAATATTATCAGTCTCTAACAAAATTTATTGTCTTTCAAAGTATTTTAAAATAAATATATTTGTTTCACTACTCGTTAATAATAAGTATTGGTAGATTTAACATAATGTCTGCTTAAACTTTACTTTGTTATGAATGAGTAGGAAGAATTAAACGAAAGTATGTTGAACTATGAATAAACAAACAGCCGGCTCTATGATGGAAGACACATTGAAGTAGAGTAGGCTTTGTCAAATATGACAATTGAAAACAGGTTTAATGCAATGGCGTGAGATGAGGAAGGTAGCCAATGAGCATCCTTTATTCTCATGTTCAACAGGTTAGCCAACATAATATAGTATTTACACTAAATATACAAGTATTTTATATATCAATTGACTTAAAATACAGTAAAAATGTTACAATGGGATGGGTGTTTAATTCAGATACTGAAATACACTAAATATCAATATCTGTGACATGTTTTAGGTTTTTGAATAAACTTTTAAAGATACTCATAATTATTATCAATAATTCGAACTTTATTAAATAAATATAACATCCTACATGGCCAAACATATCTCGCATCCTCTGATTCATAGATGCATGTGTACCACCTTCAAGTTTACATTAAATAGCACTTGGTTGTTGTAGCCTAACATATGTTTGTACATACAATAGAACTGTTGGCAAGTTTAATTTAAATTAGTTGAAAAAATGACACCTGGACACAGGCATTGTACTCGGGACTTTTGGATTAGCACCCCAATTCTCTACCACTGAGCCATCAAGATTAAGTTGGGGTTACTTGCATTTAATCCAAAGAAAACTAATTCTGTGGAAAATATGTTGCTTGAATATTGATGTGCATTCTAGAAGAAATAGTTTATTTTTTAATCAACACTCTACACAGGGATTTAAACAGCTTAATTTAAAGGGTAAGGTTGAGGAAAATATTTAGAATGTATGTCTGCATCAATATGTAGAGAAGATCAATAATAATCAGAGTGATAAGTTAACTTGTGTAAAAAAAAAAACAGTTGGCCTATTATTTATCTTTTATTCTTGTTTTTGGGGGTTAGTTCCTTTAATTCTCTTTTATACAGAACAAGTCTCTTTCCTTTCCTTTTTTATGCCTTCAAGTGCTCAAACAATTAAAATTTAAAATTATGAGTCCAGGAAAAAAATTAGCGAGTTAGGAAGTAAGATATCACAGACAAAAAAGGTTCATGAGGTAACTTCTGAAGCATTTGATTATTTGTTCAAAGAAGCCAATGAACACTTGAAGAGATCAAATGTCCGAAAGCCTCATTGGGGCTGGTGTTCATTTTATATGTCATTTATATTCTATGTTTAATCATGTTTATTACAACTTAACGCTACACAAAATAAATTCCAAACAAACAAACAATACAGAAGGGGAATTTGCAGAAAATTGGTGTTGCACAGGGTATGTTGGAGGGCTTTAAAATTATGTGTGAAACTTAGCAGCAAAAGCTCAAAGAAGTGGAAACTCGTATAAAAATCTGTAGATAAAAGAAAAAGTGTTTGAATACTGGTTTATTTTTCTAAAAACTTAAGAATTATTGATTTACTTTTATATATTAATCTTAAATAATAGTTGTGTCTCTCAGTTTTTTCTATTTTTCAAGAATAAACTTTCACTCTCTACATGATTTTTTTTGTCAAAAGTTGAAAAATAACAATATTTGTTATCATACCTGTGATTGAGATCCCCAAAAATTAGCATTACAGTTGATAAAAAAATCTCAATCATTATTTTTATATAATAACTAACAGGCCATACCACATCCAGGACCAGATACAAATAAAACTTAGCTAAAACACCAGATTATAAAAAACAAAAACACATACACACACAGAGTATATTCTACCATGATGTACTACATAATATATTTTGGAAGTTTTGGAGTTAAAAATGGTTGAATTGACAACTTTGAGGAATTTAAGTGTGACAGAAATTGTTGTAAATCATCCATTTGATATGAAGCTAAAGAATTTCTTCAGTTATTTTAGTGTAACTTTTGAGGTAATTTTACACACTAAAATTTTGAGAGAGAAAACTGTGTTCTTAAATGTATAGTAGTTTTACAAAATGTGTATATGTGGTTGTACCTACACCTTTCATACTTTTCTGGTCTCAATCGTCCATTTTTTGTTGGCGATTATTAAAAAATATATATTTTAAATTTTGGTGCGAAATCATGTGAACAGCAAAGATTTAATGTATTGAGCATTTTACGCTTTGGTCTCTTTTCAATCTCTTTTTGGTATATTTTATTCTCTTTTATTGCCATTATAATCTCTTTTCTCGAGATGGTCTACCACTCCTAGCCCTGTGATAAGTAATTTTATATCTCAAAAAGTTATGGATATATGATTTTTTAAATTAGAATTTACGCATCAGACCAGAACCCTTAAAGTTATTTTGACTAAAAATTGAGAGTAGCCATTTTGTTTGTAATATTGATCATTGCTTGGAAATGAAATTTATTCATAATCATGATTTTGATAAAATCGATTTTTTCTCTTTTAGCCCTTAAGGAAACTACCCTTAATTTTAGGGTTAGATATCCAATTACAAAAACCCCTTGGGGCAACCCTATGTAAACCCTAGATACCAATTTTTAGCCCGATCAGTAAAATAGTTTACACTCTATTCTGAGTTACAGACAGGCAATGCAAAAAACACCTTTTCAGATTCAGGGGGTCATGAAAGTTGAAATTCATCAAACTCTTGAGTTTGATTTTTTTGATGATCACAATACTTTCTCTACCTGTAAGATAGCGAGAAAGTAAAAATACACAGTGCTGCATGTAGATTGCACTATCCTACTTTACACGTTTACCTTTTGGTAAAAACTTGGTGACTATTTGGGCGATTCTAGGTCTGACTGATAAAATAATATCAGGGAAAGAAATAATTAACAACACAAACTCTCGCTAGACACATGACCTATTCTTTTAGTTCAGCTTAAAACTGTCAACATAACTATTAGGTAAATACAGTTTTTAATCATACCAATTATTTTTTGTTTTTTTCCAGATTGTGGAAAACCGTCAGTATGAGGCTATGCTCAACACCATGCTAAATACACCATACATGTATTTCTCTTACTCATATGATCTCACACATTCTCTGCAAAGGTTACATAATACTACGCCAGAGTTCCTACAGGTAATAATCATTGTAGCTCTACCTCTTCAAAGTGCGCCTGAATGGTCCATGTTTTCATGACATAAGGAACATGTAGGACTTCATACCAATTTCTTCTTACCATACAGGATGATTTGAAACTGTGTACAAACTCAAATGATAGATAGGGAACAATAAAACTAACCTTTTATGTTATTGAATGCATGTTCGCAGACATCACCCTTTCGTGTCAGAGGTGCTGTTGATACATAAATAAAAAGTAGAAATTTATACCAACATTTTTATTTATAAAAGTTTTAGAGTAGTTGATCAAAGGAGTGACTGCCAATGGTAATTATTCCTACAGCTTCAATGCATTGGTTGCCATACATTTTCAAAGATGTCCTAGTCCTATATGCAAGATGCATGTCAGCCATATCAGAATCCGTGAAATGCTTTATGCTACTTGTACAAAGTCCGCATTATAATGGCTTAGGAGAAAATAACCATTTGACGTGCCACTCAACAACACCAAAGGGTGATGTCTGCGGACATACATTGATAACAAAAAATTGATTGTTTTAGTGTTTCCTATTTCCCATTAAAGTTTGTACAGACATTTTGAACTATTCGTTTTATCAACCCCTTACCACTGTTACTTACTCTTATGCCTCCACCAGTCCACATATGCTATCAACACTGATAAATATGCCTATTATTTGATATTAGGGTAGTTTATTTTTTAGATGTGATTCATTAAAGCACTTTATATAACTATAATAATTTTGAGTAAATAGGTGTATTTAATTTTCACTTTCAGAACAAATTGATTCTCTACTCTAAGAATTTTACAAATTAGCTCCTTGATGGAATAGTCTTCCGGACTTAAAATCACAGTGGGATAGGGAAAGCCCAAATTTTACCAATAATAGATTGAGGTGTAAAGCTTATAAGCAAACATACTACCAATTGAATGAAGTTGTCAGGCAGTAAAATTACTTCTTTGTAACTAAAATGATAAATACATAATAGATTATATTTGGAAGAAGGTACAGGAATGTTGATAAAAACATATAAAAGAAACAAACACAACATGAATAACTTTTTTTTTAAAGGTGACCTTGCGGTTTAGGGGTAGGGTGTCAGACTTATGTGCTGGGGTCCGGGCTTCAATCCTCGGTCCCTGCATAGATTTATTGATTGCCAAACCCTTCCTTCACCTCTGACAAGACGTGTATTAATCACAACTTGTGAATGTGTGGAATGCCAGGCCTCTACCGTGGTTCGTATCCCACGTTAAACTGTAGGTCCTCCATTTCAGCTCACAATCACCCTACCACTACACATTAGCATAAGTGCAAATAATCCAAACGGGTAGTAAGATGTGGTGATGATTATGATGATGATAATAATAATAATAATCTTTTTACAGTGAAAAGAACACAGTTTACACTTTACATTGCTACCATAGGACAAAGAGGTAATGACTGCTTTTAGAATAAAATTGATTTCACTGCCCAATCCCCCTGACCTTCTATCGGAGTTAATCAGGAGAAGTGTGAAACGTACAACGAAACTTCCTCGAAGAGGAAATCAAAAAGTCAAACATATTAAATTAATTGATGAAAACTTCTACCGTAAAATCTCAAATATTATGCGCAATCCTGTATGATGAGCACATTTGATTTAGCCTGAAAGCTTCTAGGAAAATTGAAATTTGTATATAATACACACCCATAACTTTCAATAATTTATTTTAAATTGCATTTGCTAACCAAACCTAAACTTTTAACAAAAAGGAAACAATAGTGTGTACGGTAACACCAAAATATTACTCTGAAATCTGTAAACAATACTAGTTTTCACTGTCACTCGAAAGAAGCTTATCTAGTTATGTCAAGTCATTTCCATTGTTAATGGTGTCATCATAATATATATTGCCATTATCCTCATCTATTGGTACCTGTTCTTCCTCTCGTTAAATGTTGTCCTAGCTGGTGTCGAGATAATTGAAAAGAGGTACTACATTTGTTGAAGCTCTTTGAATTATAGATGCACCTAATTCATTCCAAGCTGCAAGTATCCACTCAGCAACATTGGTGAGAGTCAGTTGACGTATATGGCCTCCAGAATTATATGAATGATTACTCTATTTTAACCATGCATTCTATTTACGATGTATAGCATCCTTCATCAGTTATTAACAGAAAAGTCTATAGGTTGTGGTAGACAAGCCATGCTGCCTAGAATAATAATCGGTTATATATCATTTTCTTCAGTTCTTAGTCAAATGACCCTGAAACATGCCAAGAACCAAAATGGAAGGTGGTTTTTGTTGACCACCCAAATACATTTTAAACAGTTAATGGTTAGTGCTTCCATCAATTATTTAACTGGGACACAGAAGTGTACACCTCTTGGAAATTGTACTTCTTTTAGTATTTCTCTTAAAAATTATGAAAGGGGGCTGCAGTACACGTTAACATAGCAGCAAAGTGAGGTTTATTATGTCCATTTGTACATATTGACACAGTTTTTGTGCCTTTCATGTCTACAGCCCTCTCATAGGGGATATCAAAATTCAGGGGGGTTTGATCGGCTTTTCCAATCCCTGCAAGCTTTCTCAATTATATTATGAACTTTTGGTAATTCCAGATGCTTTTTTTCCTGGTTGTCTGAAAGATGCTGCACTATGGTAGTTCTTCTACTAACTGAAAGGCCATGTTGCTTCATAAAACAAACTACCCACCCATTCAATGTTTTAAATTCGTTGTGACAGTAAGAAATTTATTTAAGTTCCAATACTTTAAGTTTGATTTCAATGCATGAAACAGCAATACTCTTATCTAATGACAACTACATAAAGGTTCTTTCATAGTTCTGGAAAACTTGCTAGTAACTCACTAGTCACTTTTTTTCTTACTAGGAAACACATGCAGTGTCTCTTTGTTTTGTTTTTTTTGTCATGATTGGATATTTGACTCATTAATGGAAAAATAATGACTTGCTGCCCGATGGCCGTCAGTTTCTGCATATTTTACCATTACTGTAACAGATTTTCTGCTGCATATAAATTTTCCTAAATTAACTTTTAGGGCTTAAATTAATAAATTGACACACTTCACAACCAAACTGAACTCATTAAATATCCATAATAAACAAGAGAAGGTTTACCGAGGAATATGCATAGCAGCTAGTTAGGTAGTCGAGCCGAGCCCTACCAAACTCGTCACTACTCAAAAATGCAAGAAAAGGGGGATGGGGTTACAGAACGCTGATAATCAGCAACTGGTTTCCAGCCTGCAGCTGGGTCAGTTTTAGTAAAATGCCTCCATATTCTTCTATTCTTCCACTATTCTTCTTCCTTCACACTCGTCACCCTGTTGCCAAGAATGCAAAATATGTCTTGCGACAATGTTTCACTGCTCATCCTGCACTTAGTCAATATTGAAAAATTAATGTCAATTTTTTTTTGTAGGCTAAAATGAGTAAAATTGTGCATATTAGATCTAAGATTTTAAGGTACTTAACTTTAAAGATGTAGGGATGTAGGAAAAATGAATGCCCCTTCTTTATTTACATAAAAACCATTACACACTATCTAAGAGGTGCAGTGTAACCAAAGCTTAAAAATTAATGTATCCCATTAAAGCAAACATGAACAAAGACTAAAGTCCTCGACCAAGGTTGTTGAGGACTGAGAAACTTAATCAACCTCTCTTGTGGTAAAAATATAAGTTCTTGAAGTCTTTTTTTATTATTTGTGTGTAGACAAGAACTCTTAGTGCAGTTCTTTCTTGTCTTAATAACTTTGCGTTTTTATTGTTAGATTTAACGCAGGGGCTATTCATGATTTAACTTGAGTTTGAGAAAGATTGGTTGTAGGAATTGAACTTTTTCTTGAATGGAAGGATGATGGTAAAATCTTGGTGGTTAATTAAATGTTGTAAACGACTACAAATGTATCTGACCAAGATACAAACCTTGGCATCCTCATCATTGCTAACTGTCATCACCACTATTGTGAGCCTTGTCGCGACTTAGATTATGTAACCCCCAGTGCAAGTCCTTTTTTGTCATGTCTGTTTTTGTGTGCCTTAATTTAAATAATACTCGCTAAACAAAAAAACTAGCTTATAAAATTATTGTATTAGATTTTATTATTTATCTACAGTATCGTTATTAAATTTTGTATTCTCTTACAGAATATTCCAAACCTGTTTACACTGTTTATTTATTAATTACATTAACTATTAAGATACTGTAAAAGATAAACCTTAAATATGATATACACACTTGATTAATTTTTAAAAGTATAGTTTTATGAAAAAATAAAAAAGTATGCTATTGGGTAAATTTGGTTTAAGATTTTCTTTTAAATCAAGTTGTCATATCATTTTTTCAGATGCCAATTCATGAGCGAGCAGACTACAGGTTTGTATGGAACGCACATTTACTACGAGAATTGTCAAACCAATCAGAGCTCTACCGCTTCTGTTTGCCGATTCTGCACGGCTGTATCCTATTAAAAAAACTAAATCAAAGAAAATTCATATTATTTACTAAAGAGAACATAATTGAAATTAAAAATACAATAATCACTTATTCATTTTTATAAACGTACATTTAGAGTAGCTATACAGATATATAAATACTATCATAAAAATATGATGGTGTAACACACAAACCTGCTTCAGTGGTCACATGGTCTAAGGTGTTACTTTCCAGTAGATTAGACTGTAGGTGATTGGGAATCAAGGTTCGAATCTCGGTCAGGTATACTGAGAGTTAATTTTACAAAAGGTTTTTTTCAATCTCCACACAAATGCGGTACTCTTCCTTTAATATAACCTACTCAATCCCTAAAACCATCAGAGTTAGTATATAAGCATACAACCCAGCGGGTAGTAAGACGTGGTGCTAAAAAAACTTAAAGGTAGTTCTTCTCTTAAAATACAATTTTCATGCCAACTTTAATTGCTTATAGTTTATTTCCTACCTTCATTTTATCTTTGTTACTATTTCTACTTGGTTCTTAATGCAGCAACTTTATACAAGTGGAACAGATGCCAACTTTGCAAGCGATGAAAATGTGGCCTTGGTTTACCTTGTAAGGTAGTATTTCTCCTATGATACAGTCTATAAGATAATACTACAGTGGAGACTAAGCTTTCATGGTAAACAAAGTGTAAAGTTGAAATGATGGTAATATTACCAAACATTAATTAAAGACACAAAATTATGTTTAACTCTGTAATCTTAAGGATGGTCACTGTTCCTGTCGTATTTTATAACTCTGTTAAGATAGTCTTTACACTTGCACACTGTCATCTTACCTAAAACTATGAGTAATGAATGTCCTTGGAAAATCTGACAAGCCTAGATATCTTACTAGTTTTAACATTGGTGTGTGAATCCAATTATCCTGGATTTGATTTTCTTGTTCATCTCTAATTTGAATTGTAATTTGACTTTGAATTATATTTGGAAGAAGGTAAATTAAAGGTGGATAGAAAATATAAAAGGGGATAACACAATATGGCCTTTACAATGAAAGAAGAACACAGTTCACACTTTACACTGCTGCCAATGGACAAAGAGATAATGTTTGCCACCTTTCCTATACCTTCTTCCAAATATAATACAATTACCTCATGAAGCGAAAAGAGATTTTCCTTACAGAGATATAATTTTACTTTGAGAAATGTATGGGTAGAAAATGGCACTTTATTATAAAAATGGGCAAGAACATTAAATAATTATGTTATAAATATTAACTAAACTGCATTGTATTCACTGATTTGTTACCAAAGGTCAGCTAAACTCAATCACTTCCACATCTTAATGTTTATTATATTTAATCTATTAATGTAACTATCAAGTAAGTCTGTTTAACAATGAGAGGGTCGTGCAAATTTAAATAAGTAAGCCCAAAGTTGTTTAAAATGTGTGTAGAAGACAGAAGAAAGAAAAAGAACACACCTTTGTGATTTAATTATTCCCACATTTTTTCTCTTTCTCTATATGGGCTTTCTTCATTAAATTTGCACTTATCAATTTCCATTATTATAATATAAGGTATGAAAAATCCATTTTTTATTTAAAAGCGAATTCAAATAGATTATATGAAATATTCTTGAAGCCAAATAGAAGTTTGAATATTTTTTAAATCAGGTGTTTAATTGCTTGAAAAAATTACATTCGCACTTATTTTTATAACTTTATATACTAAAATTACCTGAAACATATGCTATGCTATATTGTTTGTAGTATTTCATTTTATTCTGATAATTCAGGTTATTTATCACAACTTACATTTCAATTACTTCAGAATTTTTTTCAAATGAATATTGATTTTAATGTATATAACAGCTAAGAATTGCAATAATTGAGCATAAATGGAGTAATTTAGCTGTCAATATTTTTGCTGGCGAAGCTTCGTAATTGTTGAAGCAAGCACTTTTTTTGGAGCCAAGTCAAAGTTTTGAAGTTTTGCTCACCCCTATTATAATATCAAGTATGTAAGTATGCTTTCTCCCAATTTTTGAGATCTTGGGGAATGCAAATATAGGCACAGTTTAGTTCCTTAACTCCTGGCTGCAGTTGTTTCAATTAACCAATGCTCTCTGAACGGCAAGGCTTTCAACTGGACCATAGTCTCTCGCCGGTGTTGTTTTCGGGCAGGTACACGGCTCTTCGCACGTGGTGTTGATACACAGGGCAATGTGGCCAACTTTGTGGAGACGGAGCAAATTGTTGAATTCAGTGGGGATCGAAGTTCATTTGTGCAGGTAAGTAATATTACTTTAAGTGTAATAATATTATAAATGTTAACATGATTCATTGTAATTGTTACAACAAGTACTAAAATAATCCTATGCAGTTTTTAATGATTTTGTTTTCATTATGTTAGATATTACAAAGTAATTCAAATTTAATATTTTACTTTCTAAGGCTAATAATATATTTACTTATATCAATTTGTTCTTACAGTAGTATTCCTTTGTGCTATAAAATCATTGGTAACGTTAAAAGTGAGTTGATTTGAATTGTTCTTAATTATTTTTTGTGAACTGTGTTTTCACGAAGTATGGGAGGGATCTAATATGAAAGACCAAAAATTTGTTTTGCATTCAAAGTACATTTTTGACGTGGTTTTTTTTTTAAGTTCATGAAATAAAACTATATAGGTATTTATGTGCATAGTTCCAAATTTTTTAATTAATTCTCATATAGTTAAATGAAATTTGTGTTTGCTATGCATTAGTTTATAAATGTCTGTAGGGAGCATAATATTTGGTTTTATAGAGAGTTTCTTAATTCTATTACTAGATTGCAGCCACGGATATATTTTTATTACCATGAGCATTTATGTTTACTTACATAATCAACTATTCGATATAGAAAGAAACTGTTCAATCACAAATATGGAATATAATTTTAATCACAAATATACACTAGACTCAAATAAATGTATCTATTAGTTTTATTATAGAGAAACTATACCTATTGATTACAGCTCTGCGAGTACTGGTATTTCGATCTCGATCTCGAGTTTGTCGCTTAAGCTCGAGATTGAGATTAAAAGTTTAATAGTCTCGTCATTTTTCGAGTTTCTACTTGATGTACTTAATAATACATTTTTAAAACGCAATAGTACACTTAGTATAATTGAGACATTATAAACATTTTCACTTATACATCATTCGGTTACTTAACAAATTGTTAAAAATTAATTTCAATTTTCACATTTAATAATGTAATAGAGCTCTAAAACCACTTTCGACCGGTACATTTATTCAATATTGTCGTCCATTTTGAATGATACTTGATTGAAGTTGTTTACTTGTATTGCCATGACAAAGCAATGAAACTAAAAATAGCTAAGAAGATTACTAATAATTGAATGATTATCCGGTCCAAACATACAAATGAGGACATTAATTCTTTAAAAATAAAATTATAAAACTTAAAACCGAGACTCAAAAAATGTTTTACACAAGTATTTGGTATTGGGTTTGCTATTGTATATTATTTTGTTTCACATATATTATGATTTTTGAGTAAATATCTCCATTTTTAAAAACTAGAGTGAGAAAGTGCATGCAGAGTTTTGTAACATTTATTTTGTGTGAGGTTTTAAACAAAAATGTATATTTTTTGAAACTAAATTTTAAAGATTTAAATCACCATGTTTTAAATGCATTGTGATTCCTTGAAAAATACACCCAAATTTAATAGAAATAAATATGTAAAGTGAATATGCTCAAACATGCTTTATATTATTGAACGGTTTCCCCTAATAACCTAATGGAGGTGATGGTTGTGCTCCATATTTCAGACGCGTGGCTCCATTCCTCTATTTTGGCACCAGCTACCCAACCTCAAATACAAGCCAAGACCAAAACTTATTTCAAATGAGAACCACTATGAAGCTTTTTCCAGACATTTTGACTCACAGATTATCAATTATGGGAAACAAGTACTCATTAATTTGGTAAGTAATGTTCTCCAGTGGCTGAGCAGTAAGGGAGGCTGATTTCAACACAAATGGACCCAGGCTTAATTTCAAATGTTTTTTTTAAATACTCTTTTATTGATGTAGATGGGTGCTCAATTAAGGGTCGATGTTTCAATATTGGGTTAAAGTATTAGTAAGCTAAGTTGAGGTTTAATATACAGTAATCTTGAGTTAAAGTTCAGGTTAACATAGTTTTCTGTTTGAGTATCTTTTTTTATGTGGAGATTAGTTGACTTAGAGTTGGTTAGTTGATTGCAGAAGTTGTTAATATATTTTAACATAAATTTAACAGGCAAAAACGTTTTTTGGTGGTAATGTAAACAACCATATGCTTAAAAGTAGGGCTGGGCTGAAGCCGATAATCAATCTAATATGTCGGCCAATATTGGCACAATCGGCCAAGGACACAGACAAATAATATACTTAAACACTCAACCTTCAGGTTAAAATGGTTGCACTCGTTTTGACAGCTTGGGTCCTTCAACACTAGGATCACTGTAGTTATTACTCTCATAACCTAGTAGTGACACTAGCGAAGCCCAGTGTTGAATGCCTTGAAGGTCTTAAGCTGGCAAAAGGAGCGCAACAAAAACCCCAGTAAGGTTGCGAGTTTGTTTCTTACTTGTCTGTGGCCAAGAATAGTAATTTTTTAATCATGCAGATGTTTTATAACGACAATTCAAAATCTATATATATATTTTAAATTCTCAAGTCATAAAAATATAATTCATAGTTCAAACAAAAATATTTAAATACAGTCTTTTGCATATAAACACAAATTCTTAAATTCTGTGTTAGATATTTTATTTTATAATAAACAGTAAAACTAACATTCTAAACAAAATAAACCATCCAATTTTATTTAGCTTAAGGCTTATTTCAAATTATTAAATACTTGATAAATATATTTATTTACGTAACTGTAATTTATCCATAGAGCACAAACAACGAATACGTCCAAGATAACGTATCATTATTGTGCTATTTCCTACTCTAGGGGCTAGCTGCACAGAACCACGTACAGTAATCATGTGTTTTTCTTTCTTTGTGGTAAGTGATGCCTGATACATGCTGACTACTGAGCGCTCCACAATTCGCTCGATCGATCGCTCACTAAGCACTCCCCGAGATCAGTTCTTAAGTGCATTCAAGCATACTGTCAAAGTACATATTTACTGCTGTTGTAAATGGTTGTTTATTTATTTTATCATTTAACTGAGAATTAATCTATTAAGAATTTAATTGAGTATTAATAATATAACAAACACCAAAGACAAAACTTTCCACTGCCATGGGATTTTTTTGTTTTGGTAATTTTGTAATGATGTACATTCTTGTCTATTATGACAGTGCATTAGGCCTAGCAATAAAATTAAATATATATTTAACCAACTTTATTATTTAAAATTTGTATTCAAACTTTTATTCACCAAACCTACTACTATCATGAAAAGTATAAACAGGGTTCCTAAGCGTCATAGAAAACCTGGAATTTTAAAATATTTCTTCCCGGCCTGGAAATGTTATGGAATTTATAGTTTTGTCAGTCTTTCCCTGGAATTTTGTTGTTGTTGTCCTAGACATTTCTTTGTCCCCCTTTTTTCTATACAGGTCAGTAAATCAGGAGGAGAAACAGGATTAAGTCAGTAGACGTAATTTCTGGAGAAATCTGAGGAAATTCATGAGGTGTCTGAATGATGTGTATTTTGCCATGATTATTTTATACACTTGTTTTTGAGGAATTGTAAAAAATCCTGGAAATTTTACATGATTGTGTGTAGGATCCCTGATAAAAGTGTCAAAATCAGATAATTCTGGTTTTTGAGTATTTTTTACTGTACACTTTTGTGATATTGAAAGAAAGAAAACTAAATCGACATTGGTTAATAACATTATTGGCAACAAAATACTGGCATCGGCAATATCTGTAAAAGGGTTTATCAGCTAAGCCCTATTTAAAAGCGTTAATATTATCATTACCTTATTTATTTGTGAATCTTTGACTTTTTTCAAACACATTTTATTGACATAAATCATGAAGCTATTGTTAGTAAATCACTCTGCGGATGAAATTTACTAACAAAATTTTCATGGTTTGGAAATTTTCTGAAACCGATTAAAAAAGTTTTTGAACAGGTTAAATAAAACCACATTTCACAACACCATGCTATATTCTTGGATATGGAAATGAACTTTCATTAGGGAAACATAAACACCACATTCCACACCAAAGCCACCATCATCAACAGTCCATACCTTATTTTCCCAAGCCCCATATTCTTCATGTAAAACGCTCTCTACACAATACCCTAGCTACCAGAGCCAAACATAAATGTTCTGATGAAGATGGCCTTAAAAAACAATGTAAATAACTTCTTAAGGCTTTTACAGTCAGAGGATATCCTAAACACATACTCAACAGTTAACCAAAACAGAGTCCTATCCAATCAAGAGTCTATCAATAAACAACCTTCCAATATCATAGCTTGCTCCAACCAGTGTCATGAAGGATTAGACAAACTCAGATTAATCCTGAATATAAGATAAGCTATAATATCCAACATTCAAATGCTTCCCCCTCCCTCCCTAATCTTGAAACTATAACCTCGTTACAACAAGTAAACAATAAAAAGTTGTATCACTCACCACCCTGGACCCACTTGACTCATCTTGGCAAGACAACAAATCTACAACACCTCCCGGCACTGTCTAAAACCTGACTGAATTGAGACCCATGGTTCATTCCCCATTGTGAGTACCGAGCTGCGCCCAGAAAAAAAGACTGATATGCTCGAGCATTCACTGCGCTCTATTGGCTATGTTTGGCAAGCTTGTAGTCCAGTTCTTTCCACATATGCCTGGAGAGGCATGGTATAACCCAGTATGTTCTAGAAGCATGCTACCCCTTACACTCACCTGCTCCTTGAGAAGATGTGGTAGATTCAAGGACTATATAATGGTAAGATTCTGCAATGTTGTCACACATTGCATTACTGGCCTTGTAGGTGAGCGATTATGTTATAAGTTGATTAATATCTTCATACTCTAAATTCCCTTTCTGCTTGAATTATATCTAACATTTTCAAAATTATGGTTTCAGATTCTATAAATATTAAACTTATTCATTTTTGTCATGGAATTCAAGTTAAATGAACTTAGTATTTTTGAACTCTTAAGGTCATGGTAAAAGTTAAAATCTTGGTACGGTTAGAGTAAAACTGTATTTTCAACTTTGATATTATGCTTTCTTTTGGGAACATTTGGTCCCCGTGTTTTCACGTATTTCTGCATATCCGTCTCACGGATGTTTTTCAAATCCTTTCGTTATCGGCAGTGTGGTCGTTATTTAACAGATAATGTTATCTGGCTCCACTTATTTTAGTATTATCTAGCGCTATAATCATCTTGTTATATGTTGATAGATTATTTAATATTGTTGATTCAGTTTAAAGTGTATCGTCTGTTAGTTTGACGCAATATGGCGAGATTCCTTTGTAGTTATTGCTTTAATAAATGCACTTTATTTAAGTTGCGTGTAGTTAGGCTTTGATTTGTCGGCCACCTCCAGATGAAAATAAGGGCCAGTAAAGAGTTAATATTCCATGATTGAATTTTAGCTTTAGATAGCTAATCTTTCAGCCACTTGGCGTTGTGCTTTTTAGCATCTTTGGATCGCAAGTAAATTTGTGGGCCGGCTGCTTGGCGGCGTCATTATTGAATTAAAGTTTGACATATTTAGTGAATGATTACAAATTATGCCCTGTTCAGATTTAGGAGGCTGATAATTTGATGAAGGCATATTATTTATTATTTCAACAAATTAAGAGCTGTCAATAAGAGCACTTAGAGTGGTGTTATATATTTTAAGGAGTGTATCCTCAATTAGTTATTCATATCAAGGATGTTTGATTTTGCCAGTGTATTAAATTATGACTGGGTTCTGTCACACCGAGCTGTATATGTTATGTTATTTGAATAAAAGACTCTCTTGTTACCGCCTTGACAATTATTTCTGAATGGGGATGTGGTTTTTCATAACAAACCGAGATGCATTACCTGCAAAATTCACCAACCTTCCAACTCATTCAACAACAGACTCACACAAATAAAATACCCCATTAAAGGCCACTATGCCTGCTCCACAGAAAAGCTTATTTACCCGTGCAATGCAACTATTGCATTGCTGAATACATTGGCGTCACCACAGGAACACTCAGACAACAAATGAATGGTCACCGTTTGGACACCAACCACAACAACCCTGACAAATCAACAGCACCTTATGCTCAAACACAAAATCATATTTTGACTCATGCTATAGTACTAGAGTCAAGCTCTCCACAATAGTTGCAAAGCTTTCCAGCTACGTCAGTGGGAACTTGCTCAACTATATATTACCAAATCCAGGCACTCGCTGGCCTCAACCCCAGATAAACTTATCTCCTCTTCTTCCAAGTTTGGTGTGATTTGATTTATCGAATAATATAAAATTCAAATCACTATCAATATTACCAAATCTTTGCAGGCCTTTCTTTAGCCGCTAGTTCTGCTATTTTCCAACACTTGTGTTAAATATGTGATTGTAATAATAATAATTAATAATAATAATAATAAAATGATGACAATGACAACAATAAAAATAACAACAAAATTATTTATAATCTTAAAAAGTGATGAAATAACCCAGTGAACATTTTAATTTGTTCATAGTATTACAATGAGAATCATTCCATACCTCTTGTAAAGTGTTCACTGTGTGATAGTATCAGAGTATTGTGCTTATATAGTCTTCTGTTCGGAAAGAGTTCAATTCAAATAAAGAAAACTATGTTAACTGACCATTGTGTTGATTTTTATCAGATTGACCACCGTGGAGCTGAAGATGTGTTGGAGAAAGCTTACGCTGAAATGGTCAACAGGCTAGGAAACTCAAATATAAGGTAGATATTTCAGTTACTTTGTGTTTATCCAGTATATTTACATATTATTTTACCAATTTGAACCAAAAATAAATAGGTTATCTCTCTTCTATGCTGACGCCCGCAGTAAAATTCACATCCATAATATTCAGAACAACCCTCAGCTAAGACAAAAGGAACTGACTCAGGAAGGGACCATTTATAGGTTTAAACTTAAAAATAATTTCATTCTCTTAATTACCTACCTACCAGATATCTCCAAAAATAGCTAGTTTGGTTTATTGCACTAAAAGATTTGTCATGTTTTTATTTATTTAGTGTCAAAAGAACATATTTCCCAAATTACCCTGTTAAATTTGGGTCTAGGTGTATCTCCAAATTAAAATTTATTATTAGGGTCAGACAAACATAACAGCTCTTCTGTTTGTCTCTCTCCAAACTTAACCTGGTTGATAAGGGACAGAGAAATGTAGGTCATTATAGTGCTATTGAATTATATTGAAATATACGCCATGCGATGGGCACCAATTATGATGATATGGGATTTATATATTGATATTTGACCCACGATATGGTGCCATTTAAGATGATATGTATTTATACTAAGATATTACCCTGTTGTTTGAGAAGTATCTATAACAATATTGGGCTTTTATTGAAATGGTGACGCGTGTTTGCATTACTGTGCACTTGTTCACGGTTATGTGAGCTGAGTATATTTGATACTTATGATTCTGAAATTAAAAAGACTTTTGATGTTACACACATTTTATTTAACTGATTACACTGTCGGTATTGAATATATGATTTTAAATTAAACAATATACGGAGTGTTTTTCTATGATATTACATGTTCTGTGTACTGTGTAGTGTATATTCTCTATGGACTTAAGTTACTGGCGCTGTGTGTATTCATACGCACAAGTGGCTTGTATATGACCTACCCCTTGCCTCTTGGACTCCTTGTCACCAGTATTAGAACTAACTAATGGAAAATCTCCTGGCAACAGGTGTTATGAAGATTAGCTTCCTATTGGGTAGAGGGAGCCAGCATCACAGGCTTTTTTGTAAACACTACGGAGTCTATCTTTTAAAGAAAAAATAAGTTTTTATGGTGCAATACATTGACATTATTTCTAAAAGTGTGTGATTCTCCTTGGATGAATTATTAAAAGGATATTTTACATACAATACTCCAAAGAAAAATGCATTTCATTCATGACTTTTTTTTAAATATATGAGATGGGTCCAAAACAGTATCATAACAACATTTTACATTTTTCTGACTCTTAATAAAAAACATTTATTTTGCAATCCAAACTTGATAGCTAATATTTTTTCTATCTAATTAATAGTTAAATGGTTTTGATACTGACACTTTTTTCAAGGGTTTAGTTAAGTTAGCAAGAAAAGTATATGAACATAATTTTAAAAATAAAACTAAGGTAAAGGCTTTAGCTGTAGAATGTCATCTGCTAGAATTTAATCTTGAAGCAATTTGATTTTGTCCTTCTGTTAGTAAAGTATTTTATAAGCAAAGAATATCAGTTTATAATTTGTCCGTGTATAATGCCAGCAGTAAATAAACTATAAACCGCATGTGGCATGAAGGAATTGTCAAATAAGGATAAATAGAAATTACTTCCTGTTTGTTGAAACACCTCAAACATAGCAGATGGCTGCCCAATTTTTTAGTTTTATGACATATTTTAAGGACAAATAGAAATGTAAATATGTGCACCATGCTGTTATATGCAGTTCAGACCCTGAACATACCAACAATCAATCATTGTTATTTTGAACCAGAATATTCAGTTATGGAATGTGACTCTTGTTCACACCCATTTTGAAAGGGCTGCAAAACATGTAAACATCTATGATCCTTCAAGTTGGTATGCAGTTGTGCAGACTGCTTGACCAAAAAAAGGAAATTTGAAGTATTGGAAATGGATCAACAAGATTTCTTGAACTTTTGAGAAATGCAAAATATCTATGTTAAGAATAGGCCAATTGACATAGAGACCAGGTGAAGTGGTTGAAAATAGTCCATTTTCAAATCCGCAAATCTGACCCACATCATGTATATTTTAAATATGATAGTAAGACTTGTAAAATGATTATAGTCAAAGAAACGTAACTCCCAATTAATAGATTAAAATAAATGATTTTTATAGACAAAATAATTATTAAAATAATCTGAATAAAACAGTCCATAACAAAGTGTTTTTGCAATATAATATCATAGGATTCACTCATTTTTTGTCTATTACATTTTTATTATAAATCAAATACCTCTTATTTTCCTTTAATTTAGCTCTCCTGAAAACTAAGGTAAAGGGAAATATGTTCCTTGGGCTCTAATGTGGCGAATTATATACTTACATAAGAGAAAATTTAACCACAACACACTTATTAATAATGCGGTGTTTCACATCTTAATAGATTTGATTAACAGAATGATACTGAATATCCATATTTGGACACATTTATTCATATTTTTTAAGCTTGCTTTTGAAAAGCTCAGATATTAAAAAGAAACTCCATTGTTTGAGCTCGCAAGCTAGCTATACCGACTGAGCGTCCGCCACCTTAAGCAAGGCTAGTGCCAAAATTTGCAATTGGGGATGTCATGTGGTCAGCACAACGAGCCCTTTGGTCATTAATCTCGGTTTTATAGACCAGAACAGCTACTTTTTTTATTCAAGTAGCCCTAATTTTTTTCTAAAGGTGCTGATTTTGACCTTGTTCCAGACCCCTGAAAGTGCTGTGGATCAAACTCAAAACCTTCGGGTCTGTCGCCAGGAACGCTTAATACTATACCAAATAAAAAAATAAGTTTTAAATACACAAATTGAATGTAGGATTCATGATTAGGAGAGTGAATTTTAAGGAATGGCACTCATATTCACCTAACGATTTGGTTTGTAGAGGTTGAAGTGTGGGTCTTCTTTTTTGCTGGTAAGTTAGCAAAACAGAATGTTGCATCATAATGTGTCACGTGTTTGAATAAATTCCAATTTTATGCCTGAAAGCTTGTACAGTGCCTTTGAAATTCAATGATTATAAAATTGTTTTTGGAGGTTTTGGAATAATGTACAATTAGAATAGGCTGAATTAAAAGGCTTGTTAAAGAAGATTCTCACAAACATCAAACTCTAACAACAGGATTTCTCTCTTTGAGGCATGCAGTCTAACAAAGATGGTCTTAAGCATTACAACTATCAGTGCAACACAGTCATTCACAAAGAATTTCATCAGAAAGGAAGTGGGGCCCATAAGTTGTACTTGGCTAGACTCAAAGAAGAGAAGAGAATTGAGGCTAAATGGAAGAAACAAGAACAAGAAGACAGAGAGAAAATAAAAAACTAAAGTGAAGAGTTTCAAACAAAAAGGAAAGTTTGGGAAAAGAAATTGCAGGAAGCTGAAGAGGCAATACAAAAAGAGAACCGGTTAGAAAAGCAAGAATCAGAAGCTAAAGAATAAGTTCAATCCTACAAGTTAATAGTGGCAGAAGTGAATGAAAGGATTAATAATGAAATTAAAATCATTGATCGGAAAGGTTTGCAAATAGCTCAAACTACGCTATAAGCTCCAGGCAAAAAATTAGAAGAAAGTGACTCTGCTTTCGAGAAAATATTATTAGTACTGCTTCTTACTACTCGTTCTAGTTATACACACTTAAGCTAATGTGTAATGGTAGGGTGATTGTAAGATGAAATGGAGGACCTACAGTTTAACGTGAGATCTGAACCACGGTGGAGGCCTGGCATTCCCCACATTCACAAGTTGTGATTAATACACGTCTTGTCAGAGGTGAAGGAAGGGTTTGGCAATCAGATAAATCTGTGCCAGGACAGAGGATTGAACCCCGAATCCCCATCACAGAAGTCTAACACCTTACTCCTAGACTGCCAAGTCACTTGAGAAAAAAATAAACAAACAAAATCAAATTCAAAAGAGGAAGACAACAATGTTGGACTACATTTTTGCAAGTAAACATAAATCAAAGAAACCCAAAAACAACTGAATAAGTGATTAATTTTATTTTATATTTTTTTCTCATATGACTCGAACGGGTAAAATTTTTTTTTTTATTATCATGTTTCACTGATTATTTTTTAAATAATTTAATTTTAGGGTGGAACATTTTATTTGAACCTATATTATCTTTTGTGATAATGAATAATAATATAATAATAATAATATTATTATTATTATTATTATTATTATTATTATTACTATTTTGTTTCACAACCATTATTTGCAAATTTGAATTTGTAATGAATTGATGAAGTAAAATAAATACTGTACTAAAGATAAAATGAATTAAAGTGGAAGGGGTTACAAGGAGGATTTCAAGGGGTTGATGATAGTTGAGCACTCCTTTCTCTTCTTTTTTCTCTTTTATAAAATACTTTTTCTTATTTTTGCTACAAACCCAATAACATAAAAACATTGTTCTTAATAACTTATTTTATTTTGGCACTATGAGGTGAATATAGTGTTTTTAACAAAATCAAAATGGCAGTGTTATTTTTCCTACTTTTTCATCAAAATGTCCTACTTTTACTACTTTTTGACACCCAAATTATGCTATGAGGCCTGAGATTGAAAACAACAAGGAAATACAACTTCCTGTCATATTCATTTACGATGTAACCTAAGCTACTATTGAGATTTGATTAAACCTTGATAACAAATGGTGTTACAGGTATGAATCGTTTGACTTTCACCACGAGTGCCGTCAGATGAGATGGGACCGACTGAGTATCCTAATAGACAGGCTAGCCCACGAACAGGACGAGTTCAGCATGTTCCTGATGACTCGAGATGGAACAGTAGTGTCTCAACAGGATGGAGTGTTCCGGACAAACTGCATCGACTGTTTGGACAGAACTAACGTGGTCCAGAGTATGTTGGCCAGGAGGAGCCTTAACCAAGTCCTGCAGGTCAGCCAACACAACACAACCTAGTGTTAATACATAGCTGCTAACACTCACAGTTAGTGTTAATAGATAGCTGCCAACACTCCCAGCTAGTGATAATACATAGCTACCAACACTCTTGTAAGATAATTGTTATGTGACATTTGGTAACACTGAACCTACATTACTTTATAATAATGTTTTGTGACCTCGACAAGAGTCATTCTGTCAAGTCATTTCATACTGTACATTACATATTTATTAATACTGTACTGTGTTGTTTTGTATTTTATTTAATAAACCATATAACAACTCTCAGCAAGTGTTAATACATATGAGGGCTGTTCAAAAAGTTCCCGAACTATTTAAATATTGCACCAACGCAATGTTGTAGAGATGTAGACCTACTGTGAGTGGCACTTTATTACAGAAAATTTCACAATTAACATATCGTTGAACTCGTAATTCTATTCTGGTTAGTCATTGCACTGCAGTGTTTTGCTTAGGAGCATGCTGTGCGTGTCCTGCGATTTTTGAGATGGCTGAGTTTTACGAGCAGCATATCAACATTGAATTTTGCTTAAAACTTGAGAAAACATATAAGAAAACTCGTAGAATGATGAAACAAACTTATGGAGATCAGTGCCTAGGTTTAACGCAGTTTTATAAATGACTTAAGCAATTAAAAGATGGTCGGCAGTCAACTGATGATGATCCCCGTTAAGGGCGTCCCTCGACATCAACTGACAACGCTCATGTGGCCCAAGTTTGGAGAACTTTGTGTTCAAACTGTTGATTGACTGTTAGAGAAATTGCAGATGACTGTAAGATTTTAATGGGATTGTGTCATGACATTTTTAATGAAAAATTGTAAATGCAGCATGTTGTTGCAAAGTTCGTCCCACGGCTGCTGACTTAGGATCAGAGAGACAATCGAGTAGCAATTTGCCAGGAACTTTTGGATCGCGTGAACGACGAAGAAAATGTAATGAAGTGAACCATCACTGGTGATGAAACATGGGTCCACGGCATCACTGTCAAGACGAAAACCAAGTCTTCACAGTGGGTTTCAAAGAATTCGCTAAGACCGAAAAAAGCGTGGCAGATCAGGTCAAACATGGAAGTAATGCTGACTTTTTTTTTAAGTCGAGTGTGTGGTTCACAAATTTTTATCGGAGGGATGAACAATAAATCGTTGGTATTATCATGAAGTATTGAGACGTGTTGGGGTAAAACAAGTCCTGGTTCCTCCATGACACTGCGCCCACATACGCATCGCATTGATTTGTGACCTTTGCGTCAAAACAAAGACTATTGTGCTTTCCCAACCTCCATACTCACCTGACCTGGCCCCGGCAAACATTTTCCTATTCTCAAAACTAAAATCCTCTGAAAGGACAAAGATTCGTCACATTTGAAGACATTAAAGAAAAATTGCAAACTGACCTAAGCGCAATCCTGAAAAATGTCTATCAGGACTGCTTCAAGAAGTGAAAACAGCATTGGGAGCGGTGTATCAACCGAGGAAGTCTGTACTTTGAAGGTAAGGGTGACCTGGCGTTCTAGGGGTAAGGTGTCTGACTTCTGTGCTGGGGGTCCTGGGTTCAATCCTCTGTACTGGCACAGATTTATCTGATTGCCAAACCCTTCCTTCACCTCTGACAAGATGTGTATTAATCACAATTTGTGAATGTGTGGAACGCCAGGTCTCCCCTGTGGTTCGGCTTCCACGTTAAACTGTAGGTCTTCCATCCCTACCATATAACATTAGTGTAAGTGTGATACCGAATAGGTAGTAAGACGCAGTGCTAATAATAATTTAAGGTAAGCCCAAAAATATTATAAAAAAAGTTAGGGAACTTTTTGAACAAGCCTCATAGATGCCAACATTCCCAGCTAGTGTTAATACATAACTATCAACACAAAACAACTTAGTGTTGGTACATATTTGACAACTCTCTCAGATTTTCCATAATGTGTTTGTAAATACAACCATTTTTTATGATTTTACAATATCTTTGATCATATGTATTTTTACAAAATTACTTAAGTCATCAATAACTATGCAATACTATTTATGTGTTCGCTGTTCATATGAAAATAAACTTGTTTGTTAATCATATGCATTATTTTTTTTCTGTACTAAAAGCAAAAATATATCTTTGAATTAGGTTGAGAGAGATTTTTGAATCTTAACGAACAAAAGTAAACAGGAATAAAGCCAATATAGAGTAAACGTCTTAGTGTTAGCAGCTAATCTACTTTGTGACCCCAATCATAGCTTATCTCTTTTTTTTCCCTTATTTAGCATAGCAAACTTGTGAGATTCTTAGACAATTTCTCTGTGTTTTTATACACACTTGCACTTCATTTTTAAAATCATGTTATTTTTTAATTTAAAGCTGTGTTCTATTGTTAAAAGATGGCTTATTTGTGGTGTCAATTTTATTAAATAATTTTCTCATTATATAGCATAATATTAATCAGCATATAAAAAAGAGCATTTAAAATACAACCAGAGTCAGTAATTTGTTCTTTTGAATGTTCTAGTTAACAAACATTAAAGAAAAAACACTTTACACAGATTGAATATTTGACATTGTTTGCATGAAATGAATATCTGGCTTGTATTGTTTAGAAACTGAGCATCCTAAGGCCCGGACAAAACGTGGAGAACAACTTTGGGTTTGAGTCCCTGTTCAAGTCTGTGTGGGCGGACAATGCGGACACAGTGAGTGTCCAGTATTCTGGAACAGGAGCCCTCAAAACAGACTTCACTAGAACCGGCAAGAGAACTCATTGGGGCTTGATGCGGGATGGTATTAACTCCCTCACAAGATATTACAAGAACAATTTCGCTGATGGGTTCAGGCAGGTTAGTTACACTACCTTGGGGGCTTTAATCAACAATATTTTGGAATAGAATATTCCTAATACAAAATTTGTTTCAATTTTGGTACTTGAATAGCCATGGTAGTCCATCTAAAATTATGTTTGACAGTTTACCTAATATTAAGTCCTTGCTACTATCTATAGTCTGGATCAAAGTGTAAATAATTTATAATTATTATTAAAAGCAGACATTAAAAGGAGAATAAAAGAGCAAGGTCTAACACCAGAAAATTGTAGGCCTCAAAGTTAACAACTAAAACTAGAGATGGGCCACATAAATCTTTGAATCCTCGAACCCACCAAATCCTGACAAGTATTTGAAATTTGAGGATTCAGTGTTTTATTGGATTCAGTGGTCGAATCTTTCACCTCATAAACAAAGCATAATATTTAGATTTTTGAATTCAAAAATTACTAAGTTAGGCATACTTGAAAAGCACAACTTAATCTGTAATCATTATTTTGTGGGACAAAAGAGATAAACATGAATAAAATCTTCTTTTTAAAAAAAATAATAATTGTTCAGTGAAGAAAATTTAACGTGCCTAATACCCTACCCTTCCACCCCTATGGGAAACTTGGATTAGACTGTTTCAGCGCATGCTTCTGAAACTTTCACCTAACGAACAATCTTGTATATATTTTAATGAACACATTTAAGCTCTGCAAAAACTGAATATCAAAACTACAATTACAAATAAACTCAAAATCAATCAAATAAATTACAGCTTTTTTAAGTGAAATAAGAACACACACACAACGGTACAAATAATAATAATTAGCACCGCGTCTTACTACCCGTTCAGGTTATACGCCTTAAGTACTAATTACGCTAATGGATTAGGAATTGGGAAGGTTGAATTAGAGGAAGTGAACCTGCATTTGCGTGGAGGGAGAGTGGAAAAACATTTAGGAAAAACCACCCCCAGTTCACCCGACCAAGATTCGAACCTCGATCTCCCTGTCCTCAGCAGTCTAGCTCAACACGACAAGCACGTTAGCCAACTACACCACAGAGGCGGGTGACACAACAATACAAAGCCGGCCGCCATGACGTATATGTTTACTTGACAGAGTGATGATTAAATAAACATGACTGTTAATTCTTACTACCCAACTGGTTTTAATTATTTACAACTATGTAAAGAACCCCAATTTATTTCATATGGTCCTTAAGTTATATAATTTGATGGGTTTCATGAAAAATAAATAAATCTGTAACAGTTTGACGCCAATAAAACTGTTTATTTAGGTATGCTTAGCAGCCTACGTATTGTATATTGATTATTTGTTTAGAAAGATTCAGGTAATCTGATCACTTAGTAAGTGCTATCGAGTTTTGAGAATCAAATAACGACTTGCTAATTCATAATTTGTTTTTAAATTGTTTTTAACTAAGAGTTTGTTATTTTTAAAAAAAATGTTACTGAAGTAATTGTAAAAATATTCAAATGCAGTATTGCCTAATAAAATAGGAACTAACATATTGCATATGTTTGTGTTTTAAATAGAATGTATTTTAATAAATTAATATAAAGCAAGAATCAAATATATTTCTTGTTTTATACGTGAAGATAGATAATAGATATAAAAGAAAATAATAATAATACATACATAAAGGCATTATTGAGTTCACTATTTCCACTGTATGTTTAATTGTTAAGCATGTTGTTTTAGTCTTTTTTTTTAATCTGTTTGTATTTTTTATTTTAGATTTCTTATCAAAATAAATTATAATACCTCAAGGGTGACCTGGTGGTCTAGGGGTAAGGTGTCAGACTTCTATGCTGGCGGCCGGGGTTCAATCCTGGTCCCGACACAGATTTATCTGATTTCAAACCCTTCCTTCACCTCTGACAAGACATCTTGTGAATGTGGGGAATGCCAGGCCTCCACCGTGGTTCGGATTCCACGTTAAACTGTTGGACATTAGCGTAAGTGCGTATAACCTGAACGGTAGTAAGACGGGTGCTAATAATAATATAATACCTCAAATGATTAAAGTTGATCAAAAGGTAACTAGGCGTAATCTGTTTGTTTATTTCATATGTTTTTTTTAGAAACTTAACTCATTAAACACTTTTAAAAATAACTAAAAGATATTCAAATTTTGATTAATTTGATTTCCAAACAATATATGAGTCTAGATTGTTTAATTTGTTTGGATTTTAACCAGTATTTTGCGAGGGTATTTGGGGTTGATTGAAATTGAAAGCATGATTGAAATAAATCCTAATTCACAGTTTAGGCCTATATTGTGTAATGTAGGTTCTGTGTAAATCATTAAAATTTCTAACAATTTGCTAGGATTTGGTTTCGACATTCGAAAATAAATATAGATTCGGATTCGAGAAATAGTGGATTCGACCCATCTCTAATTAAAACACATAATTATGTAATTTTTGAGGTTCAACACTCATGTCATTAAATACATTACAATTGCTAGGGGTGCGCGAATATTCAAAGTTTTGAATAATTTCAAATTGTTAACGGGCGAATATTCAATTTGAAACTTCAAATAGCATCAAGTTCGAATAGTAGTGTCATAAATCTCTTTAAAGTCCTGTTCAGACCCGCAATTTTATAGCAGCACGCAGCAGTTGACACAAGACAAGCTGGTAGCCAGATAATCTGGTAAAGATTTAAACATACTCTTATCATATGTTCAATAAGAGGGGAGGGGGGAATACTGATGTAAGCAGAAAGCAAGAGGCCTGCCTAAGAATTGAAGAAGGGGGAGGGGGTAAAAGGTCTCAAACTTAGAAAACATTTGAGGGGTGTCAAGCCTAGATAACATTTAAGGGGTGTCAAACCTAGTGACCATTTCAAAGGTGTCAAGCTTAGAGATCAATTAAGGGGGGCTCAAGCCTAAAGAACATTTAAGAGGTGTCAAACCTAGATACCATTTAAATGTTTAAAACGTAGAAAATATTTAAGGTGTGTCAAACATAGATATAATTTAAATGTTGAAAATGTTGAAAACATTTAAAAGGTTTCAAGACCTGGAAAACATTTAAGGTGTGTCAAATCAAGCCTAGAGAACATTTAAGGGTGGCGAAGCCTATATAACATTAAAGGGGTGTCAAGTCTAGATAACATTTAAAGGGGGTTAAAAACTACTTTTACCATCCATTACTGTTGTGTTATTTTAGTAAATTTGTTATTGTATAATATGAAAGTGGGAGAGGTATAAGTGAAACTAGTAGTAACATTCAGTATACAGCCAAGTCTCTGTGATGAATGGAGTGAAGGTGTCACTTGTAGGGTCAGTTGGTGGCTTGGCAGTCTATGTGCAATAGTACCTTCTGGCTTAATGAGGGAAGCAACAGGAAACTTACCTCACTCCTAATTTACCTAGTAAGCCTTTACAGTGCTGCCTAAGTTTTCAGCTGACAGTGGTATTGTCTAGGATCCATCCAAACTTTTGATGAAACAATGAAAGAATCAAAATATGACCTTGTTTATTAATCACCCCATTATTTTACCTTTCTAATAATAATAATAATAATAATAATAATAATAATAATAATAATAATAATGTTTTAATGTAAATAAATATAATCTCTACACTGACCATTTAAACATTCTCCATGCAATTTTTAAATTAAAATTTCAGTCAAAAACTTATCACAAAATTTAAAAAAAATTGATTTAGGTGAAAGCCGTTGTCTAAAACACTAAATTAAAAGTTTGATTTGTACTATTCGGTATTTGTTTGAAATTTTGATTTTCGATTCAAAATTATTTGATTCGATCCTATTCGCACACTTCTAAAAATTATACTAACAAATAAAAAGTTCATAAAATTTATATTTTAATGTGTTAATATTTTCCCAGAATAAGCCTCTGTAACTTTAATTACCCAGAAAACATCCCAAGCATTTAAAAATTCAAATGTTTCCTATTTCATTTATTAGTACTTAATGTAATAATTGTGCTTGATCACTTCTTCTGTTCCAATTCCATTCCTCCATGCACAGTTGTGCATGCACCTTATATGGGCTTTGACTAGAAACTATCTCGTTACTATATTTATTTCAATTTCAATTTAAAATAAAAAATAAAATGGTTAAAATAATATTTTAAGTAGACAGTATGGAATAATACTTTAGGTTAATTAACATAATTTTATAACTAAATATTTACTTATGGGAATTTTATGGTTTAATGTATTAATAAAAGCTTACATATCTGAAGTTCAAAAACAATCATTACATATTCGCAATGTTAAATTTTTAATCCAAGAAAGGGACTATGTAAAAATACTAAAAAGAATTATTATTCAAGTATGTATTTAATTATCTATTTAGCTATTTTATTTTCATGCCTGGTCATGGTAATTCAACTTCATTCGAGGATAATTCAAATTAGACAAAAACATTGAATTAGTCTAGTCATCTAAAGTAGTTTTAGAGCTCTATACCATTATTAATGTGAAAACTGATATTGATTTTAACAATTTGTTAAGTTACCAAAGAATTTATAAGTGAAACTTCCGAGATCATCTATATTAAATCGCCTATACTTACCATTGTGTTTTGAAAAAATATTTGTAGGTACATCAAGAGGAAGCTTGAAAATGACGAGCTTAAAAAACTTTTGATCCCAATCACGAGATTTGATGATGAGCTTGGCTCGAAGTTCGAAATCCAAGTACTCGCAAAGCCCCATTTTATTCTTTACTATGTGTTAATTTTTCGAGTTTTCGAGTTCGAGTTTGTAAAAACAAATGTTTGTGAATACAAATTATTACTTTTGTATGAGCGTGCTCTATTTTTAAAACATAAAGATAATTTAAATATAAATTTTCCTAACAGAAAACTGTAGGGCTGTATGAAGCTTTGAAAACTTTGACCTTGCTTCGACTTTGATTCTAAAGTAAAATCCCATATTTGACGATTACAAAATCTCACAAAATAAATATATTTAAAGCTAAAGCACACATTTATCTTGTTTTTTGGGGGGTTTTTTCCCCTCGTTTCCTGCATTTATTTTCATCGCAAATTAGTGTTCACATAAAAAGTATACAAAAAAATTAATTTACATTTTGTGATAGTAACTTAATTTATCACTTTAAGATGAAATATATTAATTATGATTTGAATAAACCCTTTTGTAAATTATATTTAATACTTAGATTTACATAGTTATGCATAGTACCAAACTCCATTTTCACTCAACATTAAATTTTTTTTTAAATATTCAAACTTTAATTCAGCTTCAGGAATATTTCATATTCGATTTGGCTTTGCTTCTAATTGAAAACCCCTAGAAAAAATGTATTTGCATAATATAATGGTTACAATGATTACTGGTAATTGTCATGATCACATAATCAAACATCTCTTCAAATGTGGCCCATATTTTTAAATTTAAATATTGCTTCAATGTAAATATGTATTTTATAAACCTTGAAGTGAAATGTTGACTGTATATATGATGATAAGCCTGACAGTTTTGTGCTGTTTTCAGGATTCCATTGACCTGTTCCTGGGAAGGTACATTGTCGAAGAAGGTGAGGGAGTTATCAAACCTTGTCCTTTGGAGTTGGAGAAGGGCTGGAAATACATTACGGTGGGTTGGCTGCACATTCAAGTCGATATGAGGCAAATATTCTAACTCAAAAGAGTTATTTTGAATTGAAAATTATATTTGAAGATAAGAGCTTTTCTTCAATCCTGTTTATGTCCTATGAGTGATCTATTCAGATTCAACCTGGGTTAGGTCGGTTCACTTCTCACCTTGATTTTCTTATCAATGAACATTTGGAGCACCTTTTAGAAATACATCATTTTTGCAGCCAAAATTGATACTATTTTATTGTATTATTGGTAGTGCTGTGCGGTAATGACATTTTGACTTAGGTAATTCTTGGGTGGGAAATAACAATTTCCCACAGGAACAGGTAACAGGTAAAAAAATTAAAAATAATTTCCATTTTAGGATTATATATATTTTTCAGATTTATAATTTTAGTTTAAACTTAGCTTTCCCATTCATTTCATTTAAAACATTAAAATAATTTGATAGTTTAAATTTAGTTAAATTTAGTGGTATATGTCAGAAATATTTTGAATAGTCAGTAAAAAGGACAAAAACTCTGATTCGGTTGCAGTTATTGGAATAGCCAAAACAACTTTCTATAATCTTGCCCGAAAGAAAAAATATGTACACTTAAAATTTTATATTTATTTATTTTTAAATTGTATAATTTTCCAAATAAAAACTAAATATTTTGTCCAACAAGTGTTGAGTAATATTTTTGATATAATGTAAATTAAATAACTAGGCCTAATACAACTAAAATAATAGTGTAGTTTTAATCAAATATATTTGGTTTTAGTATAAATAGGTAAATTCTAAAAATAAATTTTAAGATTGACTAAAATAAATTTTAAATAAAAAACCCATGGCATCACTTTTAATCAATACTTACACAGTAAAACATCAGAATATTCAAAATAACCTGAATTAATACAAGTGAGTCACCTTCTTGCCCATAATAATAACAAACACTTTTTTGACCAAGCCAGTGTGCCCGGTTACCTCTTTCGTTTTAGTTACAAAGTTCTCACAAAAGGTGCTGTTACATTAAAAAAATATTAGCTTATCCAACACTTATTATCTATGGTATAAAAGCAAATGGATGCCATTGCAAACAATAATATCTATGTAATATACGTGTCTTTATGCAAATAAGTGTGTTGAAGGTGTTTCTACGTATATATTTTGGCATTTAAAAACCAATTTTTTTATTATTTTCCACTAAAAATATGTTTTCCTTGCTTAAACCTATTCAGACA
Source organism: Timema cristinae (assembly GCA_039000515.1). NCBI lineage: Eukaryota > Metazoa > Arthropoda > Insecta > Phasmatodea > Timematidae > Timema > Timema cristinae. The sequence goes on from JBCFYV010011164.1 coordinate 22,595,315, forward strand.
TAGATATTTTCCTCAATTATATCTAGTGTGGCTGTGTTAAATACTAGCTCAGTTATTTTGTAAGGAGTTACACACAATAAGGGACTGAAGTTTCAAGTGTCCAGCTGCTTAATGGAAGTAAAGGTCGGTTAAAATGTATTACACTAATAATATTTTTAGTGAAAATAAATACAAACATGACTATTATGGTCAGTCCTTAGTTGTAATCCCAAAATCGACAGCTGTAAATCACATGACTTGACGTAGCCTACAAATTCTTGAAAGTAGGTCTAGTTTATTTCCTCTAATTGCTATTCTATTTTTGTTCTTTACCTGATTCCTATTTTGAAACCATGCCTAACACAAATATATGCTCTTATAGACTACACTAAGGAAAGCACCAATGTAGCACAAAATTGTTCATGTTGTGTTGATGAAACATAAATTTCAAAAGTTTTCTTTTTATTACATAAGACCTATATTAGGGCAATATTAGGCCTGTCAAATCTTCATTTAGCGATTGGTTTGACACTATTGTGGGTTGCTAGTAAAATAAAGACTGGTTCTGATTGCAGAATAATATTGCATTTGGGTAGAATGTGACAGATAATATGTGACATAGAAAATTTTATCAATATAAAATATATATTATGCGATTTATAGACAATGTGGTGCTAAATTTCATATTTAAAATACATTACTAGTTGAAAATTACATTATTTGATCATAATCATAATCATCATGCAAATTTTCAGATTTTGAATTTTTGACTTAAAATTTACTCATACTTCCTGAGGAAAATGTTATAATAGCATCAAAATATTGATGTGTGTGTAAATATGTGTTAGTGTTTTTACATTTATTTGTGCTCTACCATTTTCCTAATATTCTATCATTTTATTTATTACCAATTGTTTTTGCTCCATACACTTTATTTCATACATATGACTTATAATTAGCATTTCTGATAGATTATAGATAGATACATAGGATTATAGATATCTAATATATAATAATAAAAATAATAATAATAAATGAACTAATAATACAAATAAAAAGGGGAATAACAATAATAATAACATTAAAGTAATAATAAAAATATTGATAGTAAAAATAATATAAAAAATATGAAAAATAAAGTTTAATATGTAGAAAGAAACTATCTTTTATTATGGCCTGGTGGCAATATTCATTTGGTGATCCATTGGTGGGCCAGTTCCAACTATCTATGAGTTGAGAACTGTTGGCATTAGTGGACCAGTTCAGAGGTGTCCGTTAAGGGAGATTTCACTATATTTATATTAGACCAAGTTTTTTTTAAATTTTACTTTATGTCCAAATTTTTCCAACACTTGTTGGACAAAATATTATTTAGCTTTATTTGGCACCCTTAAAATTTAAAAATTAGAGATGGCTCCAATCCACTATTTCTCAAATTCAAATCCTATTAAATTGTTAGAAATTTTAACAATTTACAAATAGACCTACATTACACAATATAGGCCTAAACTGTAAATTAAGACTTATTTCAATCATGCTTTCAGTTTTAACCAACCCCAAACACCCCTCGCAAAATACTGGTTAAAATCCAGACAAATTAAACAATCTAGACTCATTTTAGTGTTTAAGTTAGATTTTCTACACCTAATAATTTTTTTTAAATAATGAATATATTCATGCTTATCTATCTCTCTGGTCCAACTAAATAATTACTACGGATTAAGTTGTGCTTTTTGAGTGGGCTTAACTAAGTAATTTTTGAATTCTAAATATTATGCTTTGTTTATGAGGTGAAAGATTCGACCATCAAATCCAGTTAAACACTGAATCCTCTAATCTCAAAATCTTGTCAGGATTCGGTGGATTCGAGTGGCCCATCCTTATTAAAAATAAATTGAGATACATTTTTAAGTGGGCAATACCTATTTTTTTCCTTTAAAAATTTCAATAATATTGTAAAATTTTAATCCATTTTAATCATAACTGCAACCAAATCAGAGATTCTGTCCCTTTTTGTCATCAACCCCTATTGAAGCAGTATGGATTAATTCCATATATAATAATGCTGTGGTAATATTTTGGTTGTCTATAGCTCCATGGTCGAGCGCATATCATCACTGTACGGAATAGATACTGTTTAACTAGCTGTTAATTGCTCCGTGGTCGAGCACTAATTAAATCGGTATATTTAATAAAATGAAAGAAAGAGAACTATTGATGGTTGTTGATTCACACACGGTTTATTCAAATGACATTTGTTAATTACTGATACATACTCCAATTAAATGCTTTATATCAATGCACACTTGTGATATTAACGTACATTATTGTATTCTGTGTTAGACTTTGACTGCGAGAGCCAATGCTAGTGCCAGTGAGTCCCTGACTGCGTTGCTTGTGCTAGAGCGACTTGTGTGTGTGTGTGTGTGTTTTTTTTTATATGACATACCCCTTTCCTCTTGGTCACCTCATCATCAGAAAGAGTCATGGCGACAGGTGTTGGGAAGGCTAGCTTCTTATTGTTATAGGGAATTGGCGTCCTTTGCCAATTACTGGGGAGGAAAAGTTGTATAAAAAATATATTTAATGGTGTAATTCTTTTCACATTATTTCTGAAAAGCGTGTGTTTCTTCATGGATGACTCATACAAGGATACTCTACATATGTTACTTTAAAGAAAAATTACTTTCATCCGTGACTTTTTACATATTTTAGAGGGATCCAAATCAATATCATTACACTATATTTTACTTATTTGAACCCATAACATGTTATTTTAATGGAATGAATGAGAAAGTCATGTTTGGATTAAACTTATAAAACTTAAAAATAAATATCCTAAATTTGAAAATTATTTTTAAAATCTATCAATCTTGTTTCCACAAGAAATTCTTATTTATGCATGAAAATTTCCTGAAGTCAAAATGTTATTTCTGCACAGGTCTGGTAAATGTTATGTAGAAACAATATTGATTTATAGATACCAATGTTCACACAGGTGTGCAGGAAGAAACCTCACATTTAAAAGTTTTTTTTATGTATTTTATTTTCATTTTCAGTTTCCCCTGGTCTTGATTATCGCCATAGCCATGTTCTTTGCGAATGTGATTACACCTTCAGGTAAGTTTCATTCTATGCCTAGTTTTAAATACTACCAGCTCCTGAGATTTCTGTCACTAGACAGAGCTAATGGTTATTTAAGTGAAATGAGTGACTCTAAAAATATCATAAAGAGGAAATACAGTAGGTCATTTGCAGTGGCTGGAGGGCGCAGCCTGTTTAATTAATTAATTATTTCTAAATAATATATTTAAAAGAAGACACAAATTTCGGAATATGTTTTGCTAAATATTCATTTAGTTAAACTCAAAAATTAATATCACAAACAACATGGAAAGATAAAAAAAGACTTCCCCCAAAGGACGTGGATGTGTTGTAGAAAAAACTGCAGCTGTGTAATGTGCATAAATATATAGGTATGTATGTTTTCACTTTGTTCCATACAAAATTCAGGACATGGCCTACCTAATGAATTCAATTCTCTTTTTTGATCAAGAGTTAATCTTGCAATATTCGTTGTCTTAAGCGCTTGAATTGAACTATTCATATTAAGCCTAGTTACAAAAAATATTAAAACATATAACTCAAATAAACATTATCCTAAAATAACCCTACATAATATTATTATAAACACACACATCCTCAAGATACAGGAGTACGCAGGATGACTGACAACAATTATTGCTGGTTCACGCTATACACATTTTACAAGCTTTCAACCTTAGGGCGTGTAAGGGAGTGCACCTTCAAAAGAAGAAAAAGCAATGCTAGCTAGCTGACCGTCGCGCGCCGACTGCATGCCATTTGAAGATAAGAGGTGAAGAGGTGGGAAGGTTTGGTTTCCAATATCAGGCGCTGACCGCCTCGCGCCCAACCGCATGTCATTTTAAAAACATTGACTGCTTGCTATTACTTAAACCAAAAACATATTTTTCTTGAAACTATTATGGTAAGATAAAATTGTCGTGAGAGTGCGAATAATAACTTTAAAAGGAACTGGGGATTCGTGGGGTTGGGGGGCGCGCGCCTCAGCGCCTTAGGGACGAGCCGCCCCTGCTCATTTGCATTGTCACCAGCTTCTGTGGTTATATGGTCTAAGGCACTACTCTCACAATAGACTAGATTGCCGATGGCGGAGAGATCAAGGTTGTAATCTTGGTCGGGTGTACTGAGGTAGGTTTTCCCTAAATGGTTTTCCACTCTTCCTCTATGCAAATGTGGGTACACTTCATCAAAATATAACAGATATATATTAATTAAATTACCTCAGATTTTTTCATACACATTAATTAATAATGGCTAAGAATGGCAATAACTAAAGACCCTGATATGTGGTAAATAATATGAATGGATTTTGTTGAATAAAAAGTAAGATTTATAATCATCAGGGTTCAAAAATATGATATTTATATAAATGATAAAATTATATCTTCTTTCTTATCCTATTATTTCTTTCTCCCTATTTGATCTTTAGCCTTCTATGGCAACATGTTTCAGTGTTATATGTTAGACCATCTTCAGGTCTTTTTGGAATACATAATAATAATAATAATTCAAAACTTCACAAACCTTCTGACAATATGTATTTTAAACAAATCGTCATCATAAATAAGACCTGAAGATGGTGTAACATACAACACCAAAACATGTTGTCATAGAAGACTAAAGATCAAATAAGCATAAGGTAATAAAAGAATAAGAAAGAAGATTTAATTTTATCATTTACTACTCCTTACTAAATAAATATGAACATTGTTAAAAATATTTATATAAATATCAAAATATATATATAATATATATATATATATATATATATATCAAGGTTGTGATCTATTGACATTATTAAATGTAATATAAATAATAAATCACTATGATAATATAGACAAGGTTGTGTGAATAGCATATTTATCGAATAAAATATCAAAATTTTGAACAAATATTTAATACAAATCGAATAGTTGATTTTATTACATTTTTGATAGAAATTATTTCTTTTAGGTACGTACTTTATTTTGAAAATTGTGTTTTATATTTAACTATTGGAAGAGTGTGAAAACTGAATAACAAAAAGTTTAAAATCTTAATTAATTATTTTTTAATATTCTTTAGGTTTGAAACACCTTAAATATTCTTCAGTGTGTTTAACATGAACAGGTAGACACAATACTTAAAAAATATTCTCTAATTATTCTCAAGGTTTGTTACCCATTAAATAGTTTTCTATGATAAATAATATTGTTGGAGTTCAATTGTTACCATCAAAATGTTCATGTTTGTTTACATTTGTAGTTCACTATAACGCTGACAGATGTCTTAGGGATTAATTCTTAAAAGCTTTTTCAAATAATAAAATAAATAGTTTATACATATTGTGTATTTCGATCACTACTCTGCCTAACAAATATATATTTATTTTTTACAAATATAAATAATTTGAGTATTGTTTATAAATATGATTTTTTTTTAATTTGGAAGTTTTAAAGAAATGTTTGAACAATTTTGTTCATAAATGTTATATGAAGTGTGTGCATTGTGCTTAACAAGATGAAATGTTTTTCTGAGAAAAACTTTCTTAGGGTTAGTTTAATTGAAACCCCTATTTTTGCACATCTTGTTCTAAGCTCTAATACACTGTAATATGAAAAAGTTTGTACATTGGTGTTGTACCATTCATTTCTTAATGCAGGGCACTCGATAGAGAGGAATAGAAAGTTGGTGGGGGGAAAGAGTAAAACAAGTTTATTATTATTATCATTAATATTATTATTATTATTATTTATTATTATTATTATATTATTATTATTATTATTATTATTATTATTATATTCAACTCTCTAAAAGAATTTACTAGTTTATAATTCTGTTCTATTTAAAACATTTTTATATTTAATTTGTAAACAGTAATTTGAATCAATGTGTTTTGTTTTCTAGAGTACACGACAGAAAGTCTTCTGTACCTCTTGTTCTGGGGGGCGATGGTTGCCGTCACATTTGCCACCATTATGATTTATGGCACAGAGTTTGTCGACTATCCAAAACTGTGTGAGATTAGGAAATTGTCTACCGCAGTAGAATAAACAGTGTAGGTTTAGTTTCACATATCATTTATGCCATAACTACTCCTTTCTTTGTTGACAAAGAATTTGATTTCTTAGTACAAAAGATATTTAAGTTTAATGGACTGGTGATCATTGTAAAGCATGTAAGATTTGTTTGTCAGGAAAATACTTGACTGTTGATGGTACATCAACAACTAATACCTAATTTAAGAAAAATGAGGACTTTCTTTCTAATTGCAATTCCAAATAGTGGATAGGTTAATGCGTTATATTTTTTCAGAATTGTATTTTAAAAGATAGAAATTGACATATATCTAATCACGTTGTTCCCTTACAGGGCTAGGCATGAAACTCTGAATATAACTCAAAAAGCAACTCTATACTTAATTTATCCTCACTATTATTATCCCTTCGCTTTCTCTAGATCAACACATTCACAATACACTTTCTTTCTTAAGGAATATTTGAAAGAACAAATTAATAAAAATAAGTAAGGAAAAAAGGATACTTGAGAATTCTAAAATACAATGTTAATTTTTGTGCCTCTTTCTATTCAAATACTTTATGTATATCTTAAAGATGGATAACACAATTCATTTTATTATTCAAGACTTTGAATGGTATTAATCAAACTCGAGGCAAACACATATTTAACTTATTTCCACTTGGAATGGCAGTAAGCATTGTGCCAACAATTTGTCCATCACTATCTTCTATTGAGACCTGGTGACATTTTATCTTGAGTTGGGAATTGCTGCAGTTTTTGATTCATGTTCTCAATAGTTTGGTGCCATAGCAGGACTAAAAGTTTTTGTTGAAACACCAAGGTTGGGCACAGTTTTATTCGTGTCAAAAAAAAATTGTTCTATGGAAATTAAAATGTGTAGTTAAATAAATATGACATAGTTGTAGAAAATGGAGCACAAATAAAAATAAAAACACTAACACATATTTACAAACATCAATATTTAATGCCAACTTTGTCTACCAGCTAAGTTTTCATCCTTTAAAACTAAGTTGGCCACAGGCTTAAAATAGTTGATGATTACGATTAAGTTGGCATCACTGAAGCTGACCTCCAGTTTAGTCTACTACTTCCTGAGGCAGATGTCATAGAGGCATTTAAATGTAACCTGTTTCTCTGTTAGTGTTTTGATTTTTGATTCATTTTTCTACAGTTCTATTATATTTAATTAATTACACATTATAATTTGCTAGTGCACTTTAATTCATACATATTATTGTTTGTAAATTAAGATTAGTGAAGGATTACTTATCTCTGATGATTTGCCTTCATGCATACCAAGATTATCATGTTGGTTTTTTTTTTTTTTTTTTTTTTTTTAACTATGACATCTCTGATCGCTAATAGCTTGACTTACAAACTACAATGCTCCACTATTACACAAATAACCTGTGTTCATCTTTGCTACTAATATATTTTGAATCGCTTCAGTTAAATGTGTATCCTTGTATTGGTTTAATCCAAAAATGAAATATTACATTGAATTGTGTTTAGTGTCTCAAGTCCATGACAAAAGAAATGAAGATAGTATATTGAACTCTCATGTCATGTCTCTTTTTATAAGATACCAGTTCTCTATCAGCTGAGCCACTTAGGTTCATGTTCGATTAAACCAAAGGTTTTAGTAGCATGAATAAAATTAATTTTCACATGAATTATACCACCAGAGGTGTGCCGATAGTAAAACCAAGTGACAGTATTGCTAAAAATTTGTATTTATGGTTTATTATCAATTTAAGTATCACTAAATCAAGAAAATTAACTGATAAATTGTATTGATTAGCAATGTGCATCAATTTAGAAGTAATGAAATAAGTCATATCCTTTGTTCTTTTAGGTAGAGGAGGCTAGGATGGCGTAAGTGGTTGCTGCAAAACCAGGGACAGTTTTAAAAAACTTTTTTTCTTTAGCGAGAAGTGGTGGTAGTTGTGGTGCTAGTTTAGCCGATCATCCAACTCCTATAGAATGCCTATATATGATGAGAATGATAGTACATGGGGAAAAGACTGGTCAGTTGATAAACAATGTAAATACAAAAGAATCTTTAAAAGAGCTCATACTATGGAAAGTCCATTTGTTTGTGGAAGAAATCAAAGCTACAGTACATTCAGAGGATAATGAGAGTGACAAAGAAGAAAATAGTTCACAACAAACTGAAGGAGGAGAAAATAGTGACGTAGGTCTGTTAGAGACAGTGCCATGTGATGGATGGATGACAAAGAAACTGCGCGATAAATAACCAGGACTTGGAAATTGTATGCATACACAAGATAGTAAGAGGATGTGGATTAGTAATTTGTCTTAGGGAGGGTTAACAGAGCCGCCGGTGACTTTTTAAAACATTATCTAATCTAGAGACTTTATTTGGTAAACTCACAAATGAAGGATTGCCAAAATATCAAGAGATATGCAAAAAGCTAGCCAAGAAAATACATGCAAAAGCAAGTAATGTTCCATTTGACATTGTTGAACTGTTTGTACAAAGGAGGATTGCAATGCGAGTAAAGTATTTAAACAAACACAAAATGTTAAAATATAAAACAACTAATGTATTCTTTAATTTATCAGTAGCTAGAAAAATTGCTAAAATATTAAGTAAAAATAGGTGGAAAACAAAGCAGCTAACCTTCCGCAGTATTCCAAGCACTAGACATAACATTAAAACAAAAAACATACAATATTGAATGAATCTAAAAAAAAAGTCTTACATTGTCAATACAATAAATCTTTGATCTTGAGGTAATGTTTTTGTAAGTAAAGTTTTTTTAGTCGTCTACCACAGTACCACTCAAGCAATTTGGTTTAATTAAGAAAATGTATAGTAGAAATCTTCCTGACAAGATGTAAATTAAAACATATAGGTAGTTTGTTTGATTAGTGATAATATTGAGTATCCACATTGTTATATTAAATTTAAGCAATGGTTTAATGTAAAAGAGGGCTGATGTCTTAATTGTCGCTATGCATCTTTTTGGTTAAGATAAATATTTATAATAGTTGTTGGATGATACATTTACAATCACAATGTAATCTAGCTTAAAAATAATATGGTGTGTGATATGGAGGAGCTACGTCATGATGTGGGAGGGGATTGGGGAATCCAAGCCAGTGCGACCCACCTCTTTATTCAATACATCTTGAGCTATACAAACCAAGTGGCCGCTGCCGTTAACGATGATAGTGCCAACATTTTCAGATAGAGGTGTCACACGGCCAACATGAACTCAACATGAACTCAACATGAACTCACCCACCCCCACCTCGGCCGTTAATTTTAATTTACTAAACTGGAGTTGCTACTTATTTCAATTAGCACCTCATTTGTCCTCACGAGGCTGAGTTTGAACCCGTTCCAGATACACTGATTCACAGAAAAGTTTTGGAAGCACTAGTATTCAAACTAGCCAGACACCTCTGGGTCTGTAGCCAGGAACTCTGAGCACTATACCACAGAGGTGGAATGCTGAAATAAATGTTTAAATAACCTATTTTATTACATGAGATTAGAAACGATTAAATAAGTTTTGATAGTCTGGCATAGGATCCAACACCTTAGCAGAGTCGGTAGTGTGTCTGTCTGCAAATATAAGGGTCCCAGGTTTGATTTCCAGCATGGCCGAAAAATGTATAATTGTTGAAATGTGGATTTACCCTTTCACAGTGATGAATTAATGGATAGGAACTGGATGTTGTGCCTGTCCTAGTCTTTAAGTTGGATTATAAGGCATATGAATCTAAGACAGGCTTAGCAAGCTGGTATTGGAAAATATATTGCTTGAATAAAAAACTGATCCAGGCCACAGACTGGAAAAAGTAATGGATGTAAAATAAAGTCTGGGTCTTTTTTTGCTCGAGTCAGCAATTGTTACTATTATGATCCAAGAGAATATGAGTGGTCAGTGAAATAAAGAGGGAGCTGTAGTTTGAATGGGACGATTGACCAGGACTTCTCTACATAACTAAGATAAGCTTGATTATTCTCAATTAGAGTTGGGTCGAATCCATTATTTTACAAATCCAAAACTTGGAAAAAAATCATGAACCTCTTAGGAAATATAATTATAACATTCATAACTGTTAAATTACTGGTGTGGGGCCTGGTTGTTAAGTTCATCCTAAAATTATAATTGGTTCTGAACCACCAATAAACAATATTAGATCTCTTAAACAAATTTTACTTGGAAGATTGAAAAAAAAAAAAATTCTCAAATGTTTTGCATTCAACATTGACCGTATTTTCAACGACTGCAAGTATTATTGTAACTCACTTTTGGAAAATATAAGTATCTTAACATCTCTGGATATTAAAAATATAATTAGTTATAGCGTGATCTAATGGCTAAAAGATATACTAAATGGAAATTGATTAACAATGGGGCAAAAATTAACCAATGAGTGAAGAAATTGCATCTAAAGAAAGAGGGAAAAAGTGGGAAGAATCCAATGCACAAAGGTTATATCTAACAAAATAAAGGAAGATGTCAGTTTTGTGCATAGAATTCACCCACATTTTTTCTTCTTTTTTTGGTCAGTTTCAATATATGTTTATTATTTTATTGCTAGCAATAGGTCAGATGTGACAACTGCTAAACATACTATCCAACATGAATATATGGACTGTCATGTACACCTGGCTACTGTGCTTCCAATATGTATCGGTACACCTTATAAGGAAAATTGCTGTCCACCTTAATGTTGAGTTGAAATTTTCAATTTTTTTGCTCATAATAATAACAGTTAGAAATTGCACACTAATTAACAAATATGATTGTAATTAATTTGTCTTTTCAGACTAACTTTTTTCTATTAAAGATAATAGTTTCTTACATAATTTTTTATGCAAATAAAGTTTGTTAGTATTTATTTAAATATTATGTTTAATTTCAATGTAAAGTTCATATGATTTTATTTATAAAGCTATTTTATCCTTTAATATATATGTATAAAAAAAAGAAAACCTCGTTTTACGTTTTAGCTTTAAGTAATTGTATTATATTTGGAAGAAGGTACAGGTAAAGTAGATAGAAACATATAAAAGGGTGTTTTTTTTTCATTTTTTAAGCCATCCATCCATCCATCTTACCTGTCTGTACCTTCTTCTAATTACAGTACAACATCCTATTTATATGTGATTTATAATATTTAACATGACAGTGTATAAACACTACAATAATATAAAGTAGATGATAGGGAAGGAAGCCAACATGAAAGGATAGTTATGTTAGGCCTAGATAGAAAAACACACATTTCTCTTTTCATTTCTTCTTCTATTTTTACACTTCCCACTTCTTCAAAACTTCCACATTTACATAACATAACTATCGTTTCAGGTTGGCTTCCTTCACTATCACTTGCTTTACATTTTTACACTGTCTAATTGTACATTTCCAAGCCATTAGGCAATAATCCATTTTATTATTTATGATAATTGTGAGACTTTGCTGTATAGTTCCCACCAGAGGTTATGTCTGGTTGTAAAGTTTGTTAACTAGTCTTAGCTCTTATATTTTAAAATTATTTTATCATAACACTGGTACACTGGTAGCACACAACTCCCATTCACTCAAATATAAGACTAAAGTTAAACAATTCCCCTCTTTTGAACCAAATTATCAAATTTAGATATTTGCTGTGCAAATATCTATATCATTGTAAATTGTAATTACATTTTTTGATGTACTATATGAGAGATTGTGTAAGTCACACAAGTTGGTTGGTTTACTATCAATTAAAAATTTAATATGCTTCAAAATACAGCACTATGTTAAATGGTTGAAAATAAAAGGGTTTGCCAACACATTTACCTGGGTAATACTTGAGTATAAATTGTTTAAATAAAACATGGATGTCAAACTTTATTTTTACTGGTATCCATTCTATCTTAGTATTATGATTTTCAAATCCCTGAAAGTTTTAGCATGTAAGCAAAATAGCAACATTCAGAGTTGTATTATATTATATTTGGAAGAAGGTATAGGAAAGGTGGATATAAACAATAAAAACATATAAAAAAAGGGACAAACACAAAATGGCGTTTACAATGAAAATAAGAACACAGTTCACACTTTATACACTGCTGCCAATGGACAAAGAGGTAATGGTTGTCTCTTAAGTCTTTAAGAGACAACCATTACCTCTTTGTCCATTGGCAGCAGTGTAAAGTGTGAACTGTGTTCTATCAAAAAATGGCTGAAATCTGTTTATATTAAATAGGGAAAAAATGTATCGAAATTCAGTATGCTAAAGTAAACTTTTTTTTCCCCTTAAATTTGTCTGCAAAACTAATGACAACTAATACTTAAATTAATTTTATTTTTATAAATTTGGTATTTATCAGTTTCAATTTTATGTAATAAGCTGACTTTGAATATATGCTCATGATAATTTTTTTATATTGTTTGTCTTTTTTTAATCATTGTAATATAGTATAATTAAGTTTTATAATCCAATTATTTCTTGTCAAATTGCTCAGAAAAAATTATATATATATAATTCGCAGTGGCAGTCAAACGATAAACATTCTTTTGACATTGCCTTGACCAAATCAATACAAATAGCTAGCTTTATTAACTTGTCCAAGAGTACAAGCTACTATGACTAAAATATTAATAACATGTGATCAAATGGTTGTTTGGAATGGAGCATCAAGAATGATAATTGGTACACTTAGATAGTGTTGGAGTACAAACAGAGCTGAAGGTATATTAACAACAAATATTAAAAATTCATGAAACTTCCAAATATACTCCAAATAATCTTAACACTTTAAGGTTTGACGCTTCAAGTAATAGTAACAGCAACACAAGCCAAATATTGTATTTTAGTGATATTTACTATTACAAGATGGATCCAAAAGAATTAATTCTAAATATCTTCAACCAAAAGCTTAAAAAACATTTTTTGATCAAATGATATTGCATGCTTTCTTGTTTCCACCATGAAGTGAATACATTGCTAGCTTTTGCTTTTTTATTTATATAATATAGCATAGAATTATTAATTATAATTTTGTTTTTCTGATTTTCAAATTTTATACAGTATAGAACATAAAGAAAGAGCAGAAAATAGATAAAATATTATGATTCGTAAAAGAATTAACAAGGCCGAGGTGTTTAACGTTATGAAAGTGTTAAAGGATGGCAAAACTGCAGGCTTAGATAGAATCACAAATGAAATGCTAAAGTGTGAGAATGTGGTAATTCTTGCCAGATTGTGTGAGTTGTTTAATGTATATGCTGGAATTTCGAATGCTCCTAATGACCAGAAGAATTATGTCATTGTTCCTTTGTACAAAAGACAAAGGCAGTAGGAGCGAATGTAGATTCATAGGGCATTTAGTTTGTAGAGTATTCCAATCAAAGTTTCGGGGGAGTTTTAATTGTGAGGATGCGTTAAAAAAAACTGTAGACTAAATTTGGGGTGTGCAATGATTGTGTTTTCATGCCAAGTAGATGTTGCGTGGAATGTATTTGCATTGCAACAACTGATTGAGAAATGTATGGCAGTAAGGAAGAAAGTGTTTTGTGCATTTCTTTTCTGGAGAAAGCATAAGATTATTGTGGATAGAAGTATTTATAGAATTTATAAATATCTCCAAAACTAAAAGTGATAGTTTTTGATAAGATGGATCAGGAAATGATTGTCAGCTTAGTATAAAAAAATATCGTTAGAACAAGTAAATGATTAGTGTATCTGGGCAGGATGCTACGTAAAAATGAAGCATGGATGGTGAACTAGACAGATGGGTGAATACATCTCGGAGAGTATTTGGATGTATGTGGACTATTGCAAAGAATGAAATACTATCGAAAGCAGCAAAGATGGCAGTATATAAAAGTGTGTTGATGCTAACATTGTTTTATGGATGTGAAGCGTGTGTTTGCCAGGAGAAACATAAGAGCAAGATGAATGCGGTTGGAATGAGATATTTAATAAATGTATGTGGAAAAACCCCTATAGACAGTCAATAATCAAAGGGTGCTGAAGGAGTGCAGTTTGTAAGGGAATCCAATACGTAAATGTGAAAGAAGTGTCTTACATTAATTTAGGAATATTGAAAGGATGAGAGTATATTGAGTGACGAATAAAATATATTAAGGAAGGGTATATGGATCAAAAGGAAGGACATGGTTAAATGTTGTAGATGAGTTTGTGAAAAAGATCATGTATGACTTAGTGTATGTATGTTGTTGAAATGAAGGGAGTATGCAAGGATAGGGAAGTGTGGAGAAAGTTAGTGAGGATCGAATAAGTACGGAGTGGTTTTTTGAGCTATATGCACAGTCTCTTGACCACCCCATAGGGGAACGACGTGATTAGGTATGTATGTATATTTTATTTACAAAATTTCTCAATGATATATCACTTATTTTTGGAAGAAGGTACAGGATAGGTGGATAAAAGACATGAAAGATTTTGATTGATTACATATTTTTTCCAAATCTTCCATGTTTAGTATCGTTGTGATTTTTTTATGTATACACATTTAATATTTTATGGGAAATTAAAAAATTTAATAAGTAAATATTTTAAAATTGGCCTGAGTGTTTTCGATAAGAATAGTATAAATGCACAGAGTGCAAAAGAATCAATATTACTTTCACTATTTGAGGGAAATAAATTATCAATCGACCTACTTTAAAATGTTATTTTCCCCTTTGTACAGAAACTGTAAATAAAAAACCTTAAGACTAGCATAATATTTATTTTCATAGTATGAAGTTCCATAGTGACATTTAACTTTTAAATAATAATGTTGATATTTAGTTATTTTGGGGCAAAAACTTAAAATAATCAAATTCACCCAAGATTCTAAAAACTATATTCTCATACATATTACAGCAAACATGGTAGAGTTGGCAGCTCTATATGAAGTGTTAACACAAACACACACATATAAACAACAGTTTTGACATACAGTAGTAACCCCATGGCTTCCTTGGTGCTGACTGACAGTTCACAGCTGACTTCTGACAGTCAACATTTAGGTATATACCTAAATTTTGACTGTCAGAAGTGATAGCTGCTAAACACGTGTTTTTGCAGATCATATGGTTTGGCGTATAGATACATAATTTGGTCTGGTAACTTTTCAAATCCGTCAGCTGTGAGCTGTCAGTCAACACCAAAGAAGCCATGGGGCTACTGTAGCATGGTTGGCTCCCTCTGGAGAAGTTGCTACTCAATAAAGTGTGCCAAATGTCCTTACTTTCAACTGAAATGTTTGTAAGCATGTTCACTACTTCATAGCCTAGGTGGACTATTCCAACACTGTGACCAAAACCTTATGCCCTTCACAAATATTTAATTTTAACAATTTGTAAACTTAAGCAGTTGGTTTTTTTTACTCAAGGTTTACTCGTCAGTAAATTTAAAAAATTGAATATTTTGAGCAATCTGCACTAATTGCCCTAGACTCTTGTTTTTCTTCTATAAAGACCAAACCATTTATAAACTATAAATAGATGTTATACATGCAAACTTGTAATTATATATTTCATTATTGTTAATATTCACTTAGAAATAGAGGTAAACTGTTCTATAGTTGCGAGTGAGGATATATATGATTAAGTGTGGTCAAGATGTGTTTTTATACTAAAGAGTTGTTAAGAATTTGAATGGCTTCAAAATTGCTTAACTAGGGAAACTTTTTTTTTTTATCACCGTGTCTTACTATCTGTTCAGGCCATATGCTAACTAAGAAAACTAAATTATTTGTAGATTTTAAGAAAGCAAGCAAGACAAGTCACTAAATAGTATTCTTTGTTTGAGATTCTTACCAACCATTTGTAGTAAAAAATTATATTTTATAAAACAATATTAATTCACTGTTACAAATTCTCAAAAAAAGTAACATATATTTGATGGTGTTTGGTACAATATTTGTTTTAAAAGCAGCAATCCTGAATTTTGTTCAGGATATACTGTGTTAACTTTTAATAAATAACCTTGACACATTTTTTTCTTTTCTCTTAAATGCAACTTAAAATAGAATGTACCATATTTTTCAAAGATTTACTTCCACATTTATTCACTATTAAAGCTGATTTCCTTGCACTTAGACAAGCATCTATATAGAATGTGACCATGTACTCAGCCAATGAGAACATTTTTGAAAGCGAAGATAAAGCCAATTTGATTTGTTGTTTCATGGATGTATAAAATAATAATCTCCCATTGGTTAAAATAATTCAATCTTTAAATGAACAATTTGTGGATCAGTGAAGTGTTGTACTAATCATTTGGTATTGTTAACTCCTGTAAATAGATTAGTCACAAATAGTATTGAAGTAATAATTTATCTTTACTTATATATTTTTATAGACCACCTTTGTGGTCTAGTGGTCATAATTCCTGGCTACAAATCCATAGTTCCCAGGTTTCATACCCAGCTTCCAGATTTATCTGTGAAGCATTGGGTCTGAAATGAGGTCAAATCAGCCTCATGGGGACAAATAAGGAGCTATTTGAATGAAAAAAGCGGATCAGATCTATAAAAAAACTTAGATTAACAGCCGTAGGGCTGGTTGTACTGACCACATGGCACCCTCTATCCACAAATGTTGGCACTATATTCACCAACATGCAGCTGCCACTTGGTCGGTATAGCTAGCTTGCCGGTTGATGTTATGCAAAGTATATATTTTTCTAACCATGTAAAAAACGCAGGCCTAACATTTGGAATCCTTCAATCTATGAAACATTAATTGAAAGAGAAGAATTGTATTAATACAAATAAATGAAAGAATTTATAATGGACATATTGAATAGCATGTTTAGTTATATTATTCTTTGTATTGTTTTGACATTTTATGTTTCAGTTTTTTATGCTACCGAAATCACTTTTGGTTGGTTAGCATTCCACTTGAATCATTCATTTTAAATATCCACTTGTTCGGCATAGTACACTACAAATTAGTATACATGGAAATCACTCTGTAGATTTTAATTTAAAACTAAGGATGCAGTTTAAAAGTCATATAAATTAGTTTGGAATTGAGAAAAAACAGCAAAAATAATAAATATTGTGAACTTGAATTGCTTGGCATCTTATTGTTACTTTTGAGGAGACTTTAAATATGCTCTCTCATCTTAAAGAATAGCCTATGTGTAGAGTTTCAAGGGATATGAAATTGTATAAAATTATAATTGATCAAATACCTTGCATAGCATACACCCAACTTATATAGTATTATTTCATAAACTTGACATATTGATCATTTGTGCAAGTTTTTTAATTGCAGTTGGCATGACATGAAGTGAATTTATACAAATAAATAAATACATTGTAAAACATAGTAAACTTGTTTTACCTAAAACAAATCTATAAAAGATCATGTTTTAAATAAATAAAACTGCAGGCAGATCAAAATGGTAGTGTTTTTTTTTATTTAATTTCCAAAACCACTCCTTAAACCCTAGTTTAATTATTTTTTTAAATGGAAAAGACCTTGTTTTAAGATATTATGGATTGTCCATACATTCATCCTAGTGAAGCATAGCAAGATCTAGGTTAATAAATATGTTTTTGATCAGTAAATGATGAAAGGTAATTTTATCTTAACTCTACAAAATTTGTATTGGGTGTCGATATTTATGTAGACAGGTGTTAAAACAACCTGGTTATCTACAACTTTAATATAATCACAGTTCAGCTATCTATTCACACCTTGAGGAATTAAATATTGTTTGTTTTGTCCACAGTAAAATTTAGCATCCTTGCCTTGCATTTTTCCTGTTTGGCAATCTAATTATTAAAATGAAAATTATATTAAAAATTAATGTAATGTATTTCTGGAGGACCAGTTTTAGTTGCACTAAAACAGACTGGATTCAAACTATAGGGTGTAAGAATGTCTGTTGTGGAGCCTACCTTTGAATGATGTGATATGGAGATGCACAGGAGAATCTGAGGAAAATGGTTTTTACCTTGAGTGTGCTCTTCTTAATAATTAATGAGAGGAGCTCTTCTAAATACTCGCATTTAATAAGTACATATTATATAAAAGGACACATATTAAACAATATTAAACATACACCTAAATAATAACACACTAAAATCAGCTCACACTGAGTTTATATACGTTCATCTCTAAGCCAGAGAGATTCACAGAGATGTGTCTTTCCAAGACTATTTTTCAACACATTGTTTGTAGAAAAGCAAAAGCTAGGTGCAAAAGAGTTGGTTTAAGTTAGTTACAGGAATGTGGATGAGGGTAGAGGGTAGCGAATTCTAATAAATCTGCAGTCAAGCAGCCAAAGGAGGGGCAAAATAGAAAGGGAAATAACCAGTAAACTGTACCTAACGAGTAGTGTTTCTATGTGAGACCAGCAAATAATTGAATATTCAACCATTCCACTATGATTTAGCTTATAGAAGGCCATAGTATATTCCATTAAGCTAAGAATGATAACTTTAAGGGTCGGCAAGGGGTACACATAAGAAGGTATAAAATACTTCAACAATGAAAATATTAACATGGTTCACACTTTCCTCTGCTACCACTGGACGGAGAGGTGATGGCCACTGTAAGAAAACCAGTTAATAAATTCCAACCCCACAGACTGTTTCTTTCGCTTTGGACACTAGGGGTGTGAAATGTCTACACAATTTCTTCACATTAATGTAGCGGCAAATAGCCTTGAGTCCTTCCTACCATATTTATGAGATGCTTTAAGATCTGTTTAAATCAGGGGTCGACAACAGCTCAATCTTGCAGCAATTTTCAGATGAATGCGAAAGAAAAACTACATAACGAAAAGGTAAACTTACCTTGCAGTATTCCAATATGGTATAGCTTATAAGATAGGGCCATAGTGTAATCAGTCAAAGTACGATTGCTACCTTGCTTGGTTCGATTATGGTACAACTTGTAAGATAGAATCATAGAGTAATTCGTTTAGGTAGGACTGTTACCTTACAGGATAAACAAAGTGTACATTTTAATTATTTTATGTATTTTCTATAAAGGCAGGGACATGGGATTGGGTGGTATACATAATTTTTATGCCTCAAGCTCCATTATTATTATTTAGCTAGTTTGACCATCATGAGCAGAAAATGTAAGGGAGTGAAGATATATAAATATATATTTATAACACAATACTGCCGGAAATAAAGTGTATAGAAAGTTGGTAGCACTGTGCATTGTAGTTATCAGCGGGAAGGTGACATGATGAGGCTGTAGCGTGACCTTGATGCTTGAAGTGAATGATCATATTGCAAAGTACTATGCAATAGCTTTAAGTATTCGTGTGAAGGTCTTTGTTGTGGAGCATTATATTCAGTCATATGAGATTAGTCGTTCAAAGGGACCCACTGTGAAACGTATGTTTGAACTTTTTGAAGAAGAGTTCCATAAAACCCCACCCACAAAATGAAAATTGTTGATGTTAGTAAGAAAATTTAGGCAAACTGGATCAATTCTTTGTCAAAGAAAACATTCATCCACATACAATAAGCATGCGGGGATAGTGCTCAAAAGATTTCGCGATCAACAAAGAAAATTCAACGGTGTATTGCAAAAGAGCTTGGTATGAAGATAAAGTCTGCTCAGACACTTGTTCATAAATTAGGGATCATTTTTTTAATCATTTGCAGGTCAGCCATGAGTTACGAGAGCTAGATAAGTTCCAAAGGCATATGTTCTGTGCTTGCACTCTGGCAAATGTGAATGAAGTTGAAAATTTTCTTTACAATATTTGGTTTTATGATGAATGCCACATTACATTAGAAGGTTATGTGAACATTTATTTATTTATTCAGTGTTTACAGGCCCGGTATCTTACAATCTTTAAATCCGGGCCGTTTTTCCACACAACTTTTACTTTATTTACACAATTTTAATATGAATTTCCTTTTTAACATTACAACACATATTTTGGCTCTTAACTTAAATGAAATTCAACTACCCTTAGCTCAATTTGATCCACCCCGGGTATATTACGCCCCAGTACCCTCCCCGCTAGGCCCTTCACAATGCCCGGGATTTCACTCCAGAGTCCGCCAAGCGCTCAGCAGAGGTGGGCATCCCATAATAACCACCTGGGGAGGCGCCCTATCAGAGTTGGTGCCCCGCCTACTTTCTACCCTTGGCAGCTGAATTTCCTAATCTACCCCCTATCTAGTTCCCCGGTCCCTAATTATCTATATTAACTACTAACTAAGCTAAGCTAAATTACTAAACTATTCTATTCCATTACTGCCGGGGAACACCATCACCAGAGGGCTGCAGGGCAGCAGCCTTTCTCCATCTTGACTCTGAGGGCCCATCAACCATAACCCACCTCTCTTGTTTCCAAGGTGGTGGGTCATACGGTGCAGGGAACCCCTCAGAGTTCATAATCATTCCACTAACTTTTGTTCATACGACTGGAAAACTGTCTTCTGGATCTCAAGGCATCCCCGTGTTCCTTCAGACACTCAGTCGTACTGGAATCCAGTTCCCAGGGCTCGCGCTTGCTCCTCCCAGCACATACACATTTTTTTTTTCCCCCCGGCAAGGATTGTTACAGCTTATCCCCTTTTAACAATCCTTTTTCCCTACTCACTCCCCGCTGAGACCGCACTAGTGTCCGTGTCAGTCTCGCCCTCCGTGTCGCTGTCATCTTCGTCATTGTCAGTGTCAACGTCCGTCTTATTCGTCCCTGTGCCTCTTTAAGTCTGTCTATGTATGCTGTCTTTGCTCTATCTGACGCTTCCAGTGCAATTTGGTCTAAGAATTTCCAATAGATTGGGTCCCTCAGTACTTCGCCTACTAATCTTCCCTGGATCTCTCTCTTGCTTCTAGTGTAATGACATACTCAAGCACCACATGTTCAGGGGTTCCCTCCTCACCACATTGACAATTCCCCGACTCTATCAATCCCAGCTTCCTTAGAGATGCCGGGTACGGTCCCTTCCCCGTGATGAAGTGGACAAGACCCCGAGATGGCTAGAGGTGCTTATTCTCTAGTCTCTCAACCACATTTGGGAACAATTGATAAGTCCTCCTACCTGTCACACTTCTCTCCCAACGTCTCTGCCACTCCTCCAACAGGACTATTTCCGCCTCTCCAAAAGTTGTCACATCGGGTGTGGTGAGGAGTCTCACCTTCTCCAAGTTTCTCTTTTTTAGCCAGTACGCCACAGCTTTCTTCCTTATGAGGAGGTCCAACGGCCATACACCTATGGCCACACTCAGTGCATCCGTTGCTACAGTCCGGTAGGCTCCCGTCAGCCTCAATAAGATGTTCCTCTGCAGACCCTGAATCGCCTTAGCCGGAGCGACATTGGTTAGTCTGTGAGCCCAGATGCACGTCCCAGAGCTCACAATGGAGAGAAGGATCATCTGATGGTATGTCCTATTATCCGCATAGGCAGATAAAACCGCCTCTGTCCCATGCTTATAATTTTATTCATCACCGACAGAGTTTTCCCCATCACTCCCTCCATGTGCGCTGTGAAGTTCCTGTTTTCATCTAGGGTAACTCCCAGGTATCTGACCGTATGACTTCTTCTTATAGATTTCGTACCTAACTTTATGGTCGGATCCCTAGCCAATCTACCCTTAAACAGCATGAAGGTCGTCTTCGCCAGTGCCATTTTTAACTTGACACTTTTACACCAGGTGTCAAGTTCTTCAAGCACCTGGTTACTTTTTTCCTCTAAGTTCCTTCTCGAGTACCCTTCTATTACTATTAGAAGGTCGTCTGCAAGGCGACCACACCCTGCGTCTCTGGCATCCCCTCCAACAAGTACAACACTGGTTCCAGGCTGACATCCCAAAATATCGGGCCACATACCGATCCCTGGGGACATCCCTTCGTCAGTAGCTTCTGAACCTTATTTCCTGGACATCTCAGGGTGGAGTATCTATTATGACAGTAGTCCTTAAGACTCCTATACAGCTGCCCCGGACACTGAATCTCTCTTAATCTGTCAAACATCGCCGGCCACCAGAGGTTGTCAAAAGCGCCTGAGATGTCCACAAATATTCCTACGACGTATTTACCGGTTGCCGAGTCAATCAGTTCCATTGCTCTGCAGATTGCGTCCTCTGTCGACCTGCCTCTTCGGAAGCCATACTGCTGCTGATACATGCCCATGACTGTCCTGTGTCTCAGTAATCTTTCACACAATATCTTCTCCTGCAACTTCCCTGCTGTGTTCAACAGGCAGATGGGTCTGTATGACTTCGGAATAAGCGGGTTTTTATCCTCCCCCTTGCTTAGCACGATTAACTCGCTCTGCTTCCAGATGTTCGGGATTCTGCCTTGAGCGAGGCATTCGTTTAACAGCCCTGCAAAGAAAGGAGCAATAAGGTCAGCCGTCTTCTCCAGCACCTCGACCTTTATCCCGTTCGGACCAGGCGCCTTTTTCTTACTCATCAGAGCAATGTTCCCGATCACCTCCGCCCGACTAACAGGTTCTACCTCTTCCTCATTTACATACTCGTCATTCTCCATCCTCTCCCTCAACATTTGGTGCTCTTCAGTATCTTCTGTCACGTCATCATCTGGCAACAATGTCTCCATTAAAAGAACCGCAGACTCTTCCCAGCTGGTCGTGGTACTCCCATCATCCTTAGATAGCGTGGTTATCATGGTTATGTGAACAATTAAACAATATGATTTCTCAGTTTTGAACAACCTAATGAGACTATTGAATGTTCTTTATACTCTAGATAGGTATACCATTTCTGGCCATGACTTCATTGGATCCAACTTTATTGAAGATGGGCAGTGGAGATGTGTTACCATCAATCAGGAAAGATATAAAGTGCTGGTTGTCCTACCCTTTGTGCAAGATATTAGACAATTTTGTCGGGCTAGAAATTTGCAGCACAGCACACACTACTGGGAAACATTGCAGCTTCTTTCCCAACACTTTGAAGAACGCCTCATATCCAGGAGAATAGGATATCCATATTCTGCAAATTCCTTGATCTCACACCACAGGATGCTTACTTGTAGGGTATTTTAAAGGAGTGCATCTGTTGTGATACAGTGCCTTGTGATATTGTCAAGCTGAAAATCAACATCAGACAAGTGTTGCATTCAGTTTCACGGGACACAATTGCAGTAAAGTTTGTAAGCCTCCAGCATATATACGAAACGTACCGAGTTGGATAGTTCATTCCTAGAGCATATGTATTCACTGATAGAGGCAGAACCATTTGTTATTTTATTTTTTATTACCTCGACTTTTGAGCTACTTTATAGCCAGTATACTTTTACATTTTGTCAATAATTAAAGTGTGCTATATTTCAATATATTTTATTTCTGGCCATACTATATACATTTAACCAGTGAATTTCAATCCCAATACAATTAAAATCTTTATTTTTAAAGGCTTTTCACCAAAACTGTAGATCATTTCAAAGTAATATTATTTTGGTATTGTAATCAAAACATAATTATGTATTTTCATTCAGTACTAATAAGTAAATAATAAATTAATTAGAATTGAAACTACGGCACCTAATACAAGTACAAGTAAAATTGTTTCATTATATATAGATTTAAATAAAAAATGCACATTAAACCAAACTATTATTCTTTATAGTATATGATTAAAAAATGAGGTGGCCCAATGGCTAGATAATTTTATAATAAAGGAAATTGATAAAACTAAAGAAAAAGGAAAATAAACTACTAAGAATAGATTTGATGAATTATTATTATTAGCACCGCGTCTTACTACCCATTCGGGTTATACGCACTTACGCTAATGTGTAATGGTAGGGTGATTGTGAGATGAAATGAAGGACCTACAGATTAACGTGGAATCCGAACCACGGTGGAGGCCTGGCATTCCCCACATTCACAAGATGTCTTGTCAGAGGTGAAGGAAGGGTTTGGTAATCAGATAAATCTGTGCCGGGACCGAGGATTGAACCCCGGCCGCCAGCACAGAAGTCTGACACCTTACCCCTAGACCACCAGGTCACCCTGATTTGATGAAGAAAGCCCACCTAGGGAAAGAGGAAAAATGTGGGAAGAATCCAATGCACAAAGGTGACATCTTCTTCCTTTCTTCTGTCTTCTAAAGTAGAAGTAGTCACACACACACATTTTAAACACAAATAATAATATTTGTGTTTAAAATGTGTGTGTGACTACTTCTACTATAGAAGACAGAAGAAAGGAAGAAGATGTCACCTTTGTGCATTGGATTCTTCCCACATTTTTCCTCTTTCCCTAGGTGGGCTTTCTTCATCAAATTTATTCTTAGTAGTTTATTTTTCCTTTTTCTTTAGTTTTATCTTTATAGTATATACAATCTTAAGAAAAAATTGGAATTTGATATTTTAAAACTTATAATTAAGAAAGTTAATAGTGGCCAAATTAATGTATCTCCAAGGGTATCTTACTTTGTGGAAGTATTCATGATGTGTGGAAAAGGATGAAAGCTTATTCAGATTTTTAGTGTATAAAATATATTTTTGTCCAAAATGTTCAAAAAGTTTGAATCAATATAACAATTTGCTGATTCTCCAACAGTTTATTATCAAACAGTGTGAATAATATTTTTGCTAGGAAAACCTTAAACACATTAAGGTGATCAAATGATTAACCCAATCTTCACTCCTAGAGTTAATCTTTATTCATAAAAACCTGCCATTTTTAACCTGGTTTGACAATAATGCTTTGATATTGAAAGCCTTAAATTGTACATTATACACAAATAGACAACTTTGTTGGAAATTTAGCAAGAGTTACCTAAGAATAAACATTTAAATATTGCATAATAAGTATTCAGAAATCTTTGATAAATGTTTATTTTGGAATGTTTGCAAAACAAGGTTTTCTCATGAAGGTGAGAATTAACTTTGGTTATTTATATTTCCTTTATTCACTCAACCAATTCCTGTGTCCAGGTGTTTTTTCAACTATGTTTAATTGAATTGAAAGATGACAGTGTTTTATTGAATTGAACTATGTAATATATAACTAGATAGAACTTCACAATGTTTTAGTTTGTATTAAAGTTTTATTAATGTATAGTTGGTTATGATTAGCGTTCACTGTAATCATACCAAAAGACGCACAAGATGTTTCTAGTGTTGTATCATATGATTGATATTAGTGATGTGTGTTGGGTTACTTAGAGCTTGTTTCTGCAAGAAGAGCGTAAAATAGACAGTACACGCAGAAGCAGACGGCTAACAGAGCTGCAACCATTATCGTCACATCCTGCAATGCATCAACAATTTTAATATTATTATTAGCACCACATCTTACTACCCATTTGGGTTGTACGCAAACAATTTTAATATAATCTCTACAATCTACTATGATGGTGTACCTTTTCAACAACCGAGATATTCACATTATTATCCATAACTATTTATGGTTTCAACTTAGCATACAGATTTGATCCCAAGTAATTGATATTAAACTGTACTGAAATACTCCAATTTTATTTCTGTCACATGTTTAAAAAAAGTATTAGCTAATTTTGACTACAGTAGTCTCTCAGAAACTTGACCTAATGTGGACTGAGATGGTGTTGAGTTTCAAGAATGAACTTCCATAAGATGTATGTTTACTAAACAAGGATCAGTCACAGCACAGTATCGAATATTATAGGTACAGTTATACTGTAGGCCTACTGTAGTATTGTACAGTACACTAACAGTAATATACATACAGTACAATATATTATGTATTAATATAATGGTGTGTATACATATGTGTAATATAAAGATATGTATAACAGTAATGTACATCTAATATTGTATTTATTCGACTAACACGTTACCAGGTATTTAATTGGAAAACTAACAAACATAGTAATTGTAAAAATACCACAGCACAACTATTCCACTTGAGTTACACAAACAAACTGAGAGGTTATACAGTTGAATGACCTTGGATTGTGATGTTGGCGCCAATAATTGTGTGCATGTGTGTGTGTCGAGTGTCGAGTTTGCGAGACTCTACTCTACAGACCCTTCCTTTATAAATAATTACATTGTGGAGCAAACAATGACTTAGTAACTAATTTTTTGTTGAATTCAGAATGTGAGTAAAGTCAAAAAGTAGAATAATGTATTCTAGAAACAAATAAATTGATATGCTAGAACAAGATACAATAAAATTATCTAACCACTAGTTTAGCTTTATTTGTGTAGTCATAAAAATATACATTTGGTTGGTATCAAATAAAATTATTTGTGTAACTAATTCACACATGAAAACGAGATTTTTAAACCCCCTTAAAAAATAGCTTATACTTAATGTGACAAGCTTTAAATACAATGGAAATAAATATTTCAAAATGGTTTGATTGATTATAAGTAGTATAGTCAATTTTCTTAGGACTAAATGTATATAAAATAAATAGTAAAAAAAGTATATACACCTTGTAAATAGCAGGCGCATTCTCCTTGTTTAGTGCACGTTCTTTAGTATCTTTAAGACTCTCTTTACTTTTTTTAGTGTCATGTTTGGCTGAAACAAAATAAAAAGTAAAGGTCACCTTGAGTAAACATGTTAAGAGATCAAATCATTTAATTTGTGTTTAAAGTTCTCAATAAGGACCAATATTAAAATATAAAACCTAGTTGAAGCCTAGAATCTTTTTATTACATATGGTACATTTGGCCAAACCAAATATTTTGGGGTACAAACTTTTACCTCAAATAGGTTCTGAGGTATAGTTCAAACACAAAAACTGGGAATTGAAACAATAATTGTGTGGTATACTGTCAAAAAAAAATTCAATTCAATAATTGAAAGGCTATTAAACTAATAAACAGGTCTGTTATACAATTAAATGTCTAAATATTTACCGATTTGTTTACGGTAACTATCCACTACATTAGATCCTGTGCTGTCTTTACGACTTCGAGCCATTTTCCGCTCCATAGTCCAATGTTGGATTTTCAAACCATCTGCAAAGTGAACAGTTCCCCCCTCAACACAACAAATTTATAAAATATTAACAAACAATAGACATACAATTAGTTTTTAACCACCCTTTCTAAAATGTATGTTTATGTACACTAATTTTTATTATTTATTGACTTGGTGAGTACTTTCTAACCAAAGGATTATACGACTCACTAGCTAACCTAGAGTAAGACCCACCAAAATATTTTAGAATAGGATCAAATTGGATAAAATGACATAAACAATCATGTATTAAGTGAATATTATTTCTGTCAAAGCGTAGTACCGAGTGTATCACATGAGTATGTGTGGTAACGTGATATTGGTGATCATATTCAAAAGCAAGAGCGTTAGAGTAGTGACACCGTCTGCTGGTGTGTGAGTTGGTTTCACAAGAGAGGCTGACTGAAAAATTCCCTCGAGCGCAAGGTGTTCGGTTCACTATGACCAGGCTTCATAAGCGAGTCCGACTGAAAGTGTTTCCTCAAGAGCAAGGTGCTTGCCAACTCGGTCACCATGACCAGGTTCCACAACTGAGTCCGACTGAAGTATTTCATCGAGCATAAGACTCTCACTAGCACACTCGGCTCAGTTGACCATGATCACTGTTGTTTTACATTTGAAAGATTAGAACTATACAGTAGTAAAGTTGTAGTTTGTAATTGTAATCAATAAGTTTTACAAAGATCCACATATTGTGTCAATCAATGGAGTGCCCTGACTGATGACGACACCAGGGTAGCCAACATCACGCAAAGTGACCCTCAAGGGCCTAAATGGGTACAATATGGCACAGACCAGATAAAAAGCTCTTAAGGGCTGACGGGGCAAATGAATATAAGTCTCTTCTAAAACATTGTTCCACAATAATAATTTTGTTTCTGGGAATTAACTATATCCGCAGAAACTTTAATTTATTTTTATTTTTTAATCAAAAGGTTAAGTACTGTTGACAAACTTAAGATGGTTGCTGGCAGATGATTATTATTTAATTAGCTTACTCCAAGTTTGTTGAAATGTCTGGTAAATAGCCTGTCAATTAGTTACCACAGTTATATTATTTATTTGTTTAAATGAGAAAATTGTGTGTTAAAATAACAGATAAAATGTACACTGACATAATTATTTCTCAAGTTTTTTAATTTTATTTTAATAAAAAATAAGAAATATTCATTTATTTTAATGAGAGCCTTCATTTAGTTAAGTTGAATGTGATATTTATTCACAACAAATTAGCTGACTAAAACCTTTTAAGATTATATTTTTTTAACTTAATTTTCCTTGGTTGACTTTTGACCTAAATGCATATAGATTAAATGTATTTCAACTATATATGATTAGCCTAAAATAAATTGTGTTCAATTTTAGTCTTAAATTAATATATAAATGTAATTACTGTCATTAACAGGTGATATGCCTATTTTTCTTATGATAAAGTTAATGTCCTATCATACCTTTAATAGGTCCCTTTATATGGGCTCTGGGTTCACATACTCTTCAGAAACTATTAAATTATGAGTTAATTTGTTACAAATTAGTGATCTAATGTTCTAAAGGGTCACTCTTGCAATAGACTGGGCCGTACACAATAGGCTACAGTGAATTGGAAATATTACCTCAAAATTCTACTTTCTTTGTTCCTACACCATTTGCTAGTATAGGCCTAAATATGCAAAGGTGGAAATGCATAAAAAAAATCAGTTTGTGTTATTTTTAACACAATAGTTAGTTTCCTACAATTTAAGCTGACTAGTTAGTGAATTAGACCTATATTGGTATTTGAGACACAAATAGCGATATTCTACAATGCATGCTTATCAACACAAGCTTCACACAATGCAATTTTGCCAACAATGGATATTGAAGGGTTAAAAGAATTTACTTGTCAAAAACCCATTTTGAAACACTTTAAAGCACAGTAATTGCAATGCACATCAGCCAATACAATTTATTTATTTATTTTATAGATTTTTTTTTCAAGCATCCGACACTTTAGCTCAGTCAGTAGTGCGTCTGTCTACCGGGATAAGGGTCCCGAGGTAGATATCCAGCATGTATCATTGATGAAAATATGTTTTTACCCTTTCACAGTGATGAATTAATGGCCGGGGGCTGGATGTTGTGCCTGTACTGGTCTTAAGTTAGATTATAAGGCATATGAAGCTATGAGAAGCTCAGCCAGCTGGTAGTGGAAAATATATTGCTTGAATAAAAAAAGGATTCCGGCCACAGGGATTAGCAGCTGAGCTCACACTTATAGATAGCTCTGAATCCCTGCTGTTGTGTGTGAAATATGTTATATCAGTTACATTATGACTTGTCTAATGAAGCGCTGACACAATAAGGTAAAATCACCAGTGGGAAGAATCAAATCAACATATAAGAATTCTCATGGGGGGAAAATACCAATAATAATTCATCAGCATACCAGACGAATATATTAGATAAAATACAATACGAATCTGAACAAATTTAACTAAAATATGTAGGCCTATATCTCAAAATTAAATCTCAACGTGAAACAAGGATTAAATAACATTGGGTGGGCATGTAAGGTACGCGAAAAAAGTCAGTTGTTTTTGCAGTTTTTATTTCCAAACACATTTTTGGCCAAAAGGAATAAAATATTGCTCAAACAGAAAAAAGTTTAATTTTCTTCACCTGATGATATCAACAGTTTTTGAATATCTGTCATGAGCATAGCCATTAGATGACACAATTTTCAAATGAAGAGAAAAAGTTGTCAAATTCCAGGACACCCTTGACAGATATTCAACAAATATCGAGGTCACCATGTTAAGAAAATAAACTCTTGTGTTTGTACTGAAACAATAGGCTTATCTATTTAATTGATTTAGACCACAAAAGTTTTTATATTAAAAGGGCAAAAACACTGTCCTTTTCTCACCTTCCCCACATCCACATAAAGTGAACGATAGTTAGCTCTAAATGATTTGGAGCTCACCTGGATTCACAACTTGTGAGGTTCAAAATTCTATGATTCAAATTCTCTTTGAATATAGATTTGAATCAGAGTTGGACATAAACTGGAGTACAAAGTAGCCTATAGGGCTTTAACACACTAGGACACACACATAATGTGTAAAGTTACTTTAATGATCGAAAATAGACAAAATTTTATTTATATTTATTAGTGTGACTTGTCATAAAAAATTGATTAATATTATTGATTAACTTTTTACAACGGGGTCTGAGCTTTAGTAATGTAACTAATGTTACTATCCCTTATCAATGAAATGTTGGATCGAAAGTGAACGACTCATGAATGAGTGAACGAGTGACTCGCGCATCGTTAGCGGATCGTTCACACCACTGATCAGGATAACACGAAAGATCTGTTAAGTCAATGTTAAAATGTTTGTATGGAGTTTTCCGCATTTGTGCTGCTATCTAGACAAATATGTGAGCACTTTTGTTGTATTAAATAGCGGTCTCGGTGGCTCAGTAGGTATTTTATTTGCGTAACACTACTATTACTACTATTATTATTATTTTGATTTTATTTCTACTATTTAGTGTTGTTTTGCTAATCCATTTCACTTGAACAATTTTTTTTAAATATTTTTTAAGACCAAACGAATTTAAATAAATATTGGTTTCTACAAAAATTATTTACATTGGGTCAATATTAAGTTTTTTTAATAAAATCTGTTCAAGTGATAATGGTTGGCACAATATAGTTCTTTAACCATTTCTAGAAAAACTAAAATCAACACATCAAGTTTAAATTAATGTTTAAGGAAATATAATTAAAAAGCAAACTAAGTTTAAAATCATTTATATTTATTTAAAAATTTAAACTTTCACATTTTTTCACAAAGTACACAATATTTTTCAAATACAAATAAGTGTACATGTCTTAATATAAAAAAAATAATCCCAATTAAAATCACCATCTATGTTTATTTATTTGGCATGAACATAATATTAACATGAAGAAAATCAATCAAGTAATATTAATATTAATAATATTATTAATATTTGCGTATAACCCGAACGGGTAGTAAGACGTGGTGCTAATAATAATAATAATATTATTATTATTATTGGAGGACCTACAGTTTAACATGGGATCCGAACCACGGTGGAATCCTGACATTCCACACATTCACAAGTTGTGATTAATACACGTCTTGTCAGAGGTGAAGGAAGGGTTTGGCAATAAGATAAATCTGTGCCGGGACCAAGGATTGAACCTCGAACCCCAGCACAAAAGTTTAACACCTTACCCCTAGACCGCCAGGTCACCGATAATCAAGTAATAAAACAACTGTTAACCATTTTGTTTTGTTTAATTAACGATAGAATAGTTGTTTCCAACCAATTGCTCACTCACTTGTTTCAGGGCTGGGGAGGTGGGGGTTGAAATCTCTGTTGAGTTAAATTATTTAAAGAGGTTACAATGGCGTTAGAAAAGGTGCAAAATTCAAAGAGAAATTAACAATTATAAAACCTAATTTACTGCAGTTAAAACAAGTAGGCTATCGACAGGTGTGCAGTCTTTAATGTATGCTCATTTGGTTCGCCGGTGATGAGGTCGGGATTCAAATACCATCCTGGTAAACCAGCTGTAAATTTTCTTAAGCATTTCTACCCTCCCCCTCCATGCAAAAAAGGGTATATTTAACCTAAATTATACCTCCCCCACCAATGTAATAAAATGAGCAAAGCCTTGAAGGGTAGAAGACCGTTAAAAAATACATTAAGACAAAGTTAATTTGAACA
Source organism: Timema cristinae (assembly GCA_039000515.1). Lineage (NCBI taxonomy): Eukaryota > Metazoa > Arthropoda > Insecta > Phasmatodea > Timematidae > Timema > Timema cristinae. The sequence goes on from JBCFYV010011164.1 coordinate 22,627,062, forward strand.
CTTCTATGTTATCAAGGAATCACAAGGATATCATGGACAAAAAAATGAGGTCAAACCTTGAAAACATTCGGAAACCAATAAAAATAAATGGTACGGAAACCCGCAGTATCTCTTTACAACTAAAGCTCATAAAATTGTATCAATAGACTATATTCACCAATATCTCAGAAACTGTTGGTTTTATAAAATGTCAAATAAAAGTTTTTTATTTTTAATAGTACTACAATTTTGCAATGATAAGTTATTTAGTATCTCAAATAGTTGCAGAAATACGGAGATTAACGCTTCTGTTAAGTACCCTAAAAGTTTTCATGGGAAAATGAAAATAGCCAGTTTTTTTCTCCTTCAGTAAACTACCCTTAATTTTAGGGGTAGATATCCAAATCCAAAAATCTCTCAGGTCAATCCTATGAAAACCCTAGATACCAAGTTTTTAGCTCGATCAGTAAAATAGTTTAGGGTCTAGTTGGAGGTACAGACAGACAGACTGAAATTCAAAATCATTTTTTCAGATCCAGGTAGTTATGAAACGTCAAAATTTATCAAAATCTCGAGTTCGATTTTTTTTTATGATCACCATACTTTCTCTACCTGTAAGATAGCGAGAAAGTAAAAGAGAGTATCAATCCTCTAATCTTCAAATACAAGTGAGTTAGATGTCTATTTTTGAGGATTGTTTGGGATAATTTTGTTAAATACTTTTGCTTAATCCTTGGGAAGTCTTTATCAAGTCAAGATTGAGAAAATCTTAGTTCCTGAACTATTTTGAACTGTATTTGGCACAAACTTTCACAACATACTGGGCTGATCTTAATCAGTAGGTATTTAATTCTAAATCCCTTTGACTGTTGAGTTAATTTTTATAGAGTCAATACATGGTTGAAACATTTTTCATGTTAAGTTTTTTTTTTTTTGTAATATATTTTTACTTGGTAAGTTAGTTTGGGAGTACGTTTTTTATCACTTCGGGAATTGTTTTGTATGTAGCTCTAGTTCGACAAGGAATTTAAAAAAATTAGTAACAACAGGGTTGCCACTATTTTCTTATTACAAAATTCCTTCTTTTTTCCAGGTTTTCCAGAGGAAATTTTCATTTTTCCAGACACCTAATAGATATTATAAATATAATTATAGGGACATAAAATTTTGTTTTAAAGAAAATTTTAGAAATGAAAGAGTGGTAATTAAACACATGTTTAAGAATTATTTTGAAAACGGATGAGAAATGAATGACATACATTTTCTAGAAAGAAAAATTGATTATATTTGCTGTATGGCCTAAACGGAATGAAATAAGAAAAAAAGTGGAAATACCAAAAATACATTTTTTTAGTTTAAATGTGGTGGGGCCTATCTACAATGTCTTACTTGATTTAAAAACATGTTAACCAATCTTAATTATTGTATATGTATTGTAGGCCTATAGACTAAGTAGCCCACACAAATCGTGAATAATAATTTACAATAATGAAATTAGCATGTGATTTCCCTCGCTGATTCAGGTGCATTTTCTCTAATAAACTGCCACCCTCATCCCTACAATATTGTAATAAATATATAAAAAAACATAGTCGACTCTCAATTTAGCGGGGTAATGGAGGGCTACTAAGCCCCGTTATATCAATTTCCATGGTAAACCTGCAAACCCATTGAAAACTACCAAATACATTAAGTAACAATACAACACAATCATATATAAATGTATCATAACTATTATTGAAAAATCAAGCATCAGTAAAATACCCTTAAACAACTTTTTACCACAAACACAATGATTAGGCTTAAGGCCCAAGATACCAATTTTGAAACAAATTGTTAAAGCGTGTTTTAAAATATTTCAAGTTTTTGAAAAAAATCACTCAGTAAACTAACCCTCAACAATTTATGCTTTATGTACCAGCTTGTCCTGCAGAGGTGTCCAAAATTGACTCGCATCAAACTGAGATGCACAAGTGTGTGCATAAATAAACTTCTCTCTATGGGCCATCAAGAGTCGATTTTGGGAGACTTCTACCCATTTCAGATACCTGAAAAAATTAACAAATAGTCTAGTGTTTATATTTTATTTCCTCAAACTGTAAACAAACAAATAATTTCTTCTATAAGTATTGCCAATTATGAACCAAATAATAGGCCTACTGTTAACTAGAACTATTGTTTCTTTTTTTTAGCACCATGTCTTACTCCCCGGTTGTGTTATATGCCATTAAATTGACTCATAAAAGAATGTAATGCCTATATATTATTATTATTATTATTATTAGCACTGTGTCATACTACCCATTCAGGTTATGTGCGCGTACGCTAATGTGCAATGGCAGCATGATTGTGAGATGAAATAGAGGACCTACAGTTTAACATGGAGCCAGAACCACGGTGGAGGCCTGGCATTCCCCACATTCACAAGTTGTGAACGAGCGTTGAAGAGCTCAATAATTTCACAAATCATCAATAAGAAGCAACACCAAAAATATTCACAGAAGAATATTGACAGCTTCTTCAAACCTACGTCTACTAAGCAAAATATCACAGTGGCAAACCAATCACCATCATGCTTGTGTAATAGGCCTAGGTCTACTGAAATAGGTCAGTAAGTAAGCACATACGGTACAGTGTATAGATAATTTACCAGTAGTACTATAGGCCTATTGTAATGTCAACCTTCCCCATTTGAATACCTGTGTTATTTGTGTATGTCTCTTATCTGATATGTATAGTTTACCTCGTTACATTAAAGTATATTACTTTAGATAAATATAAGTTTTAATTTTTTAGGCACAACTTTATTTCCCCTTGATAAGACTGACTTTTCATAACTCGAACAGACCCCCGACCCCTTTAGTATGAGTTATCGAGCGTTGACTGAATTTCAGAATTTAATTAAAAATATGTCATTTATATCCAAGAGATTATGTTTTGTTCCTTTGGGATGGTTAATAATAATAAAAATGTTAACTGTTATAATATATTAAAATACTTTTTCCTTAATATTTGTAACTTAACTATAGAGATTAATTTTACCATTTTATTTTAATATCATAGTAACCATACTTTCTTGTGTGTACAAGCTGTTAAAAATATTAAAAAATATAAATAAAATAAAAAATCCCAGCACACTACTGTACGGGTGTAATATTTAGTGAGCCAGGATTCACAAGATAAACATGCTTAATTAATAACAATATCATACTCGGCAGTTAAAAAATATAATCAACATTATTATATAATTACCTCAATTTGTCCCCTGTTGGAAATCGGAAAAATGTCAAGCCAGGATTTATCATGGAAGATCCTAGCATCCTGTCCAGAGCAAGTATGGACGACTGGCATTGTTTTTATATTAACGTAAATAAAACTACCAAGTGAGACTGAGATACGCTAATTATAAATTCCACTGTCAATCCAAGTCAAAATATAAATATTCAAATACAAAAAACCAAACATATAATAAACAATTGAAAATTAACACTAATTACAAAATATTAACTAAGGAGAAAACATTCTTGAAAATAATACAAATGAATTTGAAAACGCAAAATAAGTCAAAAGGAGACCAATCTATATAACAAAAATATAGTTTAACTAATGAACACAATGAAAAATATTTTAAGATGGAGTCAAACAATGAGTCAAATATTGGTAATTGTGTTCGGTGGGTCTAAAATTATTTCAAAATTCACATGATGAAGAAAAATAAATATGTATTTAATAAAAATTAAAATTTATGTTGAAAATAAATACATTTTCAATACAGGGAAAAATAGAAATAAAGGATTTTTAATTAAAATTAATAAAAAAGAGTCAAATATATTTCGACTGGTGCGAGCTCTAGACAAATATGTGAGCACTACATGAAGAATATAGGCAAGGGGGAGAAGGGAAGAAACATCATACAAAATTTTACTATCCCAATGTCAACCCCATGGTTCACACTGACGTGACACTCTACGTCATCACGACTCTCTATTGCAGAGACAAATTGTTTCTGATAATAGAATGTCAGCGATAACTAACACAAACTTCATTGTATTTCAAGCTATAGCGTTACCGTCATAAGATGGTAGATCTGACAGCCTGAAAAGTCACTAGAATTATAATATAGGCAATAGGTATATTTATCTAAAATACAAATAGTAACCAAATCGAAAAAATATCAATAATCATTTTACAGTAGGCCCTATAGAAAAAATAACCATGATATTAAAAAAACAAAGTTTTATAAGAGGCACAATGTAAAAAAAACTAGGTTTTTTTTTACTTTTAAACTTATCTGGAATTTTTACAAATTTTCGTTTAAGAATAAAATCTCAAGACACTTTCTGTCCACTAAGGTGATTGTGTCTTTCCGTTATTATTTGTCCTGCTTTTTAAAATACTCTCTTAGAGCAGACAGAAGTTCCAACAATACATTTTTTTTTTTTTTTTTTTTTTTTTGCTAGCTCAAAAAGCTTAGGGTAAACATAACGTCTTTCAAACCACCAACTAGTGGGTTCCCTGTTCTCGGTAGCAGCGGCTCTTCAATGTATTTGTTACCCTCTATTATTCCTGCAGCTCTTGGGTCAGGGTTTCTTACCAAATCAGAGACGTTCTTATTAAATTCATCCCAAACACTTATGAACTTTGTTTTGGAACCCGCCTCAGTGGTGTAGTTGGCTAACGCGCTTGTCGTGTTGAGCTCGACTGCTGAGGTCGGGGAGATCGAGGTTCGAATCTCGGTCTGGTGAACTGGGGGTGGTTTTTCCTAAATGGTTTTCCACTCTCCCTCCAGGCAAATGCGGGTTCACTTCCTCTAATTCAACCTTCCCAATTCCTAATCCATTAGCGTAATTAGTACTTAAAGCGTATAACCCGAATGGGTAGTAAGACGTGGTGCTAAATATTATTATTTGTTTTGGAATTATAGGGAGTGGAGCTACAGGCGTCGTCCCTCCAATTATAGCTCTCTAACACACTTAATTAATTATGGCATTTTTAACCTTTCAAAATTATGGAGGTAATAAAAATCCATGGTGCTTGAACCGAGGATCCCAAACTGTAGCTTCAGCAAACACTTTGTTCTCTTCAATGGCCTTAAAACGTTTGTTTAGAGTTTACAACAGTTTGATGGCCATTTCCTTCACATAATTTTCTACATCAGGTCGGTAAATAAATTTATTGCACCGCTTTTTCAGGGCCTGGCTAAGCAAGATTATTTTGGAAGCAGTAACTTGCTTTTCACTGCTCATTTATTCAGTGCAGTCTTTTAACACTTTTATTAGCTCACACACCTGCCTTATGATAGCAACGTCCTCATTTGTAATGTTGTATAGTTCAGGATAGTTGATGGCTATAGTTGACATCAACGAATTTCTCACTTCGATGATGCGATGAAATAGATCATAGGTTGAGTTCCAGCGTGTGGCAATGTCTTGCTTAAGTTTTAGTGTGGACTCTCCCAATTGTTGTTGCATTGCTTTCAGTCAGCCGCTTGCTTGGGTACTTCTTTTGAAAAACTCGGCCACTGTTTTTATTTTGGTTTGAAGAACCTTCATCTCTTGTAAACCATACTGCACGATAAGATTAAGATTGTGTGCAAAGCATGGGACGTGTTCCCACTCAGTCAATCGTTGTGCTGCAACAATGTTGGCCGCATTTCAATAACCTTTTCTTTAATACCCCATTCACTAGCAACTTGTTTCAGTTCGTTAGACTGGTTTATGGCCGTGTTTATGTTATAATATTTAAAACAGTCCAAAAGAGAAGCTTTAAGTTCCATGTCATTACTAATACAGATGTAATGAGCCGTAATTGAAATGTAGTTCTCATTACTGAGTGATGTCCAGCTGTCCGTTGTGATTGTGATATCGCTTGTAGTACTCAGGTATTTTTTTACTTTCTCCCTTGTCATATTATATAATTGAGGCACTAGGACGTTTGAAACTGTTTTGCGGCTTGGCATTTGGTAATAATTATTTAGCTTGTACACAAATTTTTGAAAATGAGGGCTTTCTACATTTGAAAAGGAAGATAATTTTTAACAAATGTCTCTACAAGTGTAAAGTCTATTTCATTTAAAAAAAATTCCAGACAGAGGTTTATGAAGATAGGTACTAATCGTAATTTGAGTAAACCCACATATTCCAGGTAAGCTTAAAAGGGAGGTTGAAGCTTGTATAGTAGGTGCTGTTCGCTGTGATTGTTCCTTATTGTTACGTGAATTGATCAAAATCATTTCTGAAGGATCGTCAAAATTAGTGTCATGAGTTTTATAGCTAGAGGGTTGGAGGAAAGTGTAGACCGTTCTATAGACAATACGGCTGTGGAATGTACCGAGCGTAAATGACGGGATGGATTAAAAGTACCTCCTGCATTTAGAACAAAAATTACATTTCGCTAAACGTTCATTTTGTTCTGTAAAATAAGTCCAAATTCTACTGGTTCTGCGAGGTCTTGATTGTGTGGCCATTATGATCAAAGCACATTTACAGTCTACTTAAAATTATAAATGCTAAACCACATTCAGAATTTTACAAAACAAATACACATAATAGTTTGATTTATTATCTAAAATTTAGCACTTACATCAATAAACATAAACATTAAGCCAAAACAGTTAAAAAATAAAGTCTAAAATTAAGATATATCTAAAATACAAATAAAATTAAGATGATATTCCGGTATTATGAAGCGCGCGCGAGAAAGCAATCAAAAGCAAATTGGGTGGGGATAGACTACACAAAGAATGCGTAATCAGCAGTAGGAGGGGAAGATTGATGACTCGCTCGCGCTCCCAGCTACATCGGTAGCTCTGAGAAAAAAGAGCTGAGAAGAAGACGCGCTCTTTTAGGGAGCGAGCCTTACAATTAACGATATGACTCTTTTGAGCGACTCCTTTGAGTGAGCGAGCCTCTGTGAGCTATCTCGTTCAATCCATCACTAGAATGTTACAAAAACTAAGATTCGTGTATTCATAAATAAAAATCATTGATCTCTATAATATAAAGATACGGGATAAAAATCAAAGAGATCCCCAGCTGTAATTTAGATAGATATATCCTAAGGCTATTTAACGTTACTGTACTTCATTGATCTTTATAATATAGAATAATGGACATCTGTAGACTGGGGTGATCTCTATACTATAATGGATGTTCATAAGCACACCCCTTGCAAAAAACCAAAGCATGAGGTTCCAATAATCACTTAGGTTATAGGCGTGTATGAAGTATTAATATACATGCCTACATTTAAGGAAGCAAGTCACGAATTTCGAACTTTGTTACACTCTCCAAACTTTTATTGACACATTTTTTCATTTAACTAATCACACATTGTGGTATTTCATATAATCATTCAAATTAGCGAACAATGTCAAAATTCCACGTTGCCTTGTATGAGTGTAAAAGAGAAAGAGATTCTCGAAAGTTTACTTCTCTTTTACACAATGATATGTGGACAACAGCTAGAAAATTTCAGCCACGGATATTCATCAAGCTACAATATATTATAAATATCATTGATGAGCTGTGGATGAAATTTTTGAGCTGTCGTTTTGAAACATTCATCGTTGAACCATTCAGTTGGTTTCTAAAATTGAGATCCCTCCTACAAAGCTAGGAACTTCTCCATCCTCCGATCACTGCTACGGATTTAGGCAGATCCGACTCGAGTACCGGAATTCTCCCTTCATTTGACCGGAGGACGTGATTTACGGAGGATCCTGACTTTTCGGTCCGTTCCAGCATCTAGGTGGACCGGGTGGTCCCTGAAAGAACTGAGAGGAGGACTGCTTGTGGTCGGTCGTCATAACGACTAGTGTGGTATAGTCCCGGTCGCACTGAGACGTTGCAGATCACGGGAGCGTTATGACTGGTTTTGGGGTTCACCGTATTTGTGAGAATGTCAGGCTCACCTCTTGGGATTGTGCAACAATGCATTCTCGTGGGACCATACTGCATAGGTACGCCGATGGACGTGGTCTCTTCATCAACTGCCCTAACCTGCCTCCCTATTTGCTTAAACACCTCAGGTACCTTTTTAGTTTCCTACGCCTAATACTAACTACGAGGAAGCTCTTTCTCTCTTTTCTAGTCACTCACATGTCTTAATCCTCTGTCTACAACCCGATAATCTTTAACTTGCAGCATTTCTCCCTACCCGCTGAATCTCCTTTCAGTTTCAACCACAGTTATGCAGTTTGAATATGTTCCAGGCCAGGCTGGCCAACGCAGCCAGTCGTCCCTATCCCGGATGTTTAGGAGTTTGACCATCAGGTCCATCTCTTCTCGTCCTCTTTCCTGTCGTGGGGAACGTCATCCATTCCGTACGACGACCGCCTATACTGGATCCTCCACTATCACCTACTATCGTTATCACCTCCATAGAGGTCTAACGAGTTTTACTGTCCCGCTGTCATAATTCACTCCCACGTTGGGGGGTAGGAAGCTCTGCGGAGACGTTTGCAAGCCCTAGGTGATGAGGATCTCTCCCTGTGGTGCCACCTGAAGGGGGTGCGATGCAGGGTGGATCTGAATTCCGGAACCTCATATGGTGTAAAACTGACATCTGTCCCTCAGACCGTGACAAGGCCTTAGTGGTAACGTTTGAGGCCAGTTTCACTTGGTAGTCGAGGTCTCTGGTGAGAGACCCACTCTCTAGAGGACTATCCTGAGCTCCCCTTCTCTTTCCCCAGTTTCAGCTGGTTACCCTCCCCCGATCTGTTACAGGCATTGGCGAGGCTTCACCCCTCGTCTGCCTGTGCACTATACCAAGTTTCCCTTTTAATCCTCACCCACCTCTTAACAAGGCGTTCGTCCTTCTTCATATTAACAACGCCGTCTTGATACGGCCTCATTTTTAATATCAGTGGAAGGTGGCGTATGCTGTCACAATCCCCAAGCCCGGCAAACCCCCTGTCTAGCCAGCTTCCTACAAACCGAGCGTTCTTCTTTTCTTCGTCAACAAAGTGGTGGAGAGAGTTATTTGATCCTGGTCAGATTAGAGGCTTGTTTTAAGATGGGCTCTCTCCTGCAGGATCACTAATTCTGTTTTCAGAAGGGCCTGTCGACAACCCACGTGGTGGCCTAAGTAGTCAACATGGCAAGTGGCACGTTCAACGCCAGTTCCCACATAAGGTTCGTAGTGTTGGATGTCAAAGTGGCATTCGACAATGTGAACAACCGTGGGCTTCTCGATGCCCTTGTCAGGGCGGGACTCTCACCATTCATCCAGCTTCTCCTCAGGTTGTTCCTCGTTGGCCACCACTAATTCTGGTGGGTATCCCCTAGGGCTCCTGCCTATCCCCATACTGTGCTTGTCCCGTGTTGTACCTTTTTGTTCCAGTTCGTGGATAACATTGCCTTCCTGGCCCAGTTCCCGGGCGCTAGGGTGGCTTGGGCCAAGCTGACCTTCACGTTCTGGGGGCTGTTTTCCTACCGTCAAACTCGTTCCCTAACTATTCAATTACAGAAGATGCAGGTTATTTTGTTCACTCATTGGAGGACAATCCCCATAAAACCACTTCGTGCATAGAGTGACGTAGTCGAGTGTTCGCCTACAGTCTTGTGGTGACCTTGGAGGAGAGATACAGTTGGGACACTACCTGAGATTAGAGGTGGGAAGAACGAGGGGCGTCATGATGGAATTGGCTCCACTTATGCATCCAGCCAGTCCACTGGCACATGCCCGCAAAGTACGTTTATTTCTAATATGTGTGATGTCCTTCTCTAATCCAATCCCGTATTTTCCTACCTACCATATACATGTAAATCGTCTTCATGTTGCCAGATTGTCAAGGGCATCGGTGGTTACGACGCTCCAGCTCACATCTACGGTCGTACTAGAGATGGCGTAATGAATTCCTTCCTTGACGTTGCCAGGTAACCGAGGATTCAAACCAAGGTAGTCTTGTCCACCCTCCTAACTATGAGAGGATACAGGGTGCAAGCAGATAGTAGGTGATACCAGCCTCGGCATCGAGTTCATCAGAGACATAGGTATACAGGCGAATAAAACCGTTTTGGCTATGAAGGACGAGAAGGAGCGGGGGGAGGACACCCCTCTACTGAAATATTACAAATATTTAGTATGGTTTGTGCTAGGGTGACAGTCATCACCTCGCTTAAATAGGATGTTAAATTCTCTTTGTATATATGTAAAAAAATAATCTCAGAAAAATATAAAATTCAAGGACCCGTAATGGGTTGATGTAAGCGTTGTTAAGATTCAATTTATTAATGTAATTATTCCTTACTCTGTGTATGTTTACTAAACAATTCCTTATTATTAGATGTTCTGTCTCACGACAGGTTCGTCCCTTTTGTCAGTGAACTTAGACTTCAATGCGCCTTGTCCTCTGCAATCCACTTCAGCTCCCATATTTTTTTTCTATCCTTCAAGTCATGTAATATTTGAATACTATTTCTTTCTCAACTCCTCTTTCCCTCAACCTTTCCTTCAATGACGTCAACAGTTCTTCCTAAGGATGTGTCCTATCCGGTTTGCTATGCACTAAATAATCATATCCAAAATGATTCTCTTCTTACCCACTTTCTTAGGACTTCATTTGTCACCCTACCTGTCCATCTAGTTTTCTCAAGTCTTCTTCAGCATCACGTTTCAAAGCTCTACAAGTATTTCTTTCCCATCTTTCTAAGAGTCCAAGTTTCCGCTCCAAATGTAGCATTTCATCAGTTTCTTCCTCAGCTACAAACTCAACTGGCTGGTCAGCAATAACCTATTCTTGTTGAAAGCTTTCTTGGTCATGGCGAGCTTTGATTTCCTTGGTGCAGTAGGCATCCTTTGTCAGCAGACTTCCCAGGTACTTGAACTGCTAAATGTTTTCCAACTCATGGTTTTCAATGTTGATTATCAGCGGTTCTTCATATTTTGAAATCACCACTACTTTTGACTTCTCAATGTTGATCTTCATGCCATAAGGCTGCTTGTGCTCACTGAATTTCTTGGTGTGTTTCTTCTTCTTTAGAGCTATCATTGTTACGTTTAGAAAGTTCTCGGGTCATTTTCTTGTTTCGTGGATCCTATTTATAAGTTTTGTCAAAGCCATTAATCCGTTTTTCCGAGTTGCTGCAGAAGTTCAGCTGGTGTGTCGTCATCTCAATCCTTTTTTTTCTTTGCATATCCTTTATGGCTCTCTCCACTTCACTCTTTAGAACGCTGGGTCCTTTTTCGTCTTCCTCTACCCATTCTTCTGCATCAATCTCTTTGTTTCCTGGCCGATTATCCTTGTCCTTCGATGTTTCTATACTTTCACAAATACTAAGAGCCTCTCATGGTTGTAACATGTTCCAAATGTCACATGGTGATGTCTCCTGGACTCTTCTATGTGTATGGTTTTGTCTTCCGTTTCTTGAACAATAAAGACTCTTAAAAGAAAAAAAGGCCAAAGAACGTAGACACTTATATTTAAACATAGCCGAACTATTGCCTCCCTACCATAAAGAGGTACGTGCCCACCTGTGGGCGCTCCCCCTTCCCTTTCCTCTATTCTTCTTTCTTTGCTTCTAGGCAGCACCCTTCGATAGGCCTATCCCTAACCTTCATCGCAAGTCAGTCTACATAAAACCCCCCGTTTGGCGGTTCAAATTCACCCCTCTTTGCTTCAGTCCAATCTCCAATCAGACGTAAGACTCTCGTCCCAAAGGCAAGCAAACCAATAATACTTTCTACCTCGTATCCAAGAAATGCTAAACTTCCTCCTACACTCATTGGTTTTGACATCCCCCTCCAGAATATCCTCTCGCTAATCAGCTCCTCTTCACCTTTCAAATATTTTACTCGTTTCCCCCTAACACCTCTTGCCCCCCTCCTCACCACCTAAAGATCCTAGATTTTTTTTTTCTTTTATAAGCATGAATGAAAATATGGTTCAAGCCCATGACAAGATTCCTGTACACTACTTTCATTGAACCTTAAGTGAACTACTCAGCTATTAAATTATTATTACAAGATATCTTGTGAATGTGGGGAATGCCAGGCCTCCACCGTGGTTCGGATTCCACGTTAAACTGTAGGTCCTTCATTTCATCTCATAATCACCCTACCATTACACATTAGCGTAAGTGGTATAACCCGAATGGGTAGTAAGACGCGGTGCTAATAATATAATAATAATAATAAAGTTTTAATGATCCAGCTTCAAATCTGTATGCATATTGTAAACATTCATTTATCTTTCAATCTGACATTTTAGCTCAGTCGGTAGTGCGTCCATCTGCTGAGCTAAGGGTCCTTGGTTGGATTCCCGGCATGGCTGAAAAAATGTCATTGGTTATATGTGGGTTTACACTTTCACAGTGATGAATTAATGGCAGGGGATTGGATGTTGTGCCTATCCTTGTCTTAAGTTAGATTATAAGGCATATGAAGCTACGTCAGGCCTATCAAGCCGGTAGTGGAAAATATATGGCTTGAATAGAAAACTGACCCAGACCACAGGTTGGAAACAGAATTAATTGTAAAGTAAAGTTTGTAAAATTGAATGTAAAGTAATAAGAAAAGTACATGATGATAGTAATTAATAAATCCATAAATAGTAATGGAAATAAATACTGTAGTTGAATTAAAATAAGATAGGACACAATTAAAAAATATGGGAAATACAAAGCAATACAAAAACATGCTGAAAATATAAGACAAGTGGGAGAGCAAAGTTTAGCAATAGGCAGTAATGTAACGAAGTACATTAGATGAAAAAAAAAAGACAGGTGTTGTTAAATGATAATTGCACCATAAGAGATGTCAATTTATACATACAGTTTTGAGTCAAGGAAAAATGAGGATTACTATAGTTAATGGGTTATAAGGAAATTAAGAAACTTGTAGAATTAAAATGTAACCAGTCCCTCTTCCTTTCCCCCAAGTCTATTGTAGATCTCTATTCCCTAAATCTGTGGTGTTCATCTCTTCACCAACATTTAGTTTTTATCTTTTCCAGTATCTTCTCATACATTTGTATACAGTGGGACATCAGCATTATCACACTATAGTTTGTACACTTCTTCCATTCATCATTATGAACTGTTTCCAGCCTGCGGCCAGGTCTGTTTAGTAAATTGCCTCCATCTCCCTCTGTCCTTCCATCATTCTCCTCTCACTCACACTTGCTATCTGTTCCTCCCATCTCTTACTTGGTCTTCCTGGCAGTCTCTTCTCTACATACATCATATCCATTAAAATTATCTCCCACTCCATACTCAATACGTGTCCATACCATCTCATTCCAGCTTTCCCCTACTATCTCATCTATCGTATTTCTTCTAGTGACAGCTAGCATGCTTCTCAAAAACTTTATTCCCATGGCCTCCACTTTTCTTGTTTATCTTGTATCCAAAGTCCAAGTTTCCACGGCATACGTAGCTTTGGGTATAAAGTATGCTTTATACAATACTTCCTTACACTTCAGGGGCACCTCTCTTTTCCATAGTTGGTCTCTTAGACAACTGTAGAAAACCTTGCTCTGCTGCCCTTGTCTCACTATACTATCTTCTCTGCTGACAGTTTTTGCCTCAATCACACTACCAATATACTTTATGCTCTTTGCTTTTTTTTAAATCTACTCCATCCATTTATATCACCTTTCTTGGCCTTGTTATCTGCCGTGTCATAAGCATCACTTCACTTTTCGCAATACTAAATTTTATTCCATATTTTTTCACCTATCCATTACATTTCTTCAGCTGTTCCTGTACTTCCTTTTCCCCTCATACCATCAAGTCATCTACAAACTCATTGATTTCATTTTCTCTTTACCCAGTTTCCCTGCCAATTTATTCATGAGCATTTTCATCAACGATATAAAATTAATAATAATGAGAGGGCACTTCCTTGCTTGATTCAATTATTTAATTGGAACCAATCTGTTCATCCTCTCCCCGTCTTTACACAACTTACATTATTCTCGTACATATTCCTTACTCTCCTAGCCACTCTTTCTACTCCAGTCTCCTCCGTTGCTTTCCATACTTTCTTTCTATTCATATTCTACATTCATAAATGCTATTACCAGATCCTTCCCAAACTCATATCTCTTTTCCATCAACTGTCTAGTTCTAAATATTAAATCTATCATCGAACTCTCCTCTCTCCCTTCATCTTACCTTCACGATTTTTCTCATTCTCCTTTCCATAATATTTTCGTACATTTTTGCGCATTGACACATCAGTGTTATGCATCTAAGATTTTCACACCTCCTCCTATCCCTTTATTGAATATTGGTAATATAATACTTTTCGTCCAATACTCTGGCACTTTCATCCCTCTCTTAATATTGGGGAAAAAATTTCCATGATAATTTCAGGTCTTTCAAGTTTTAAAAATCCAATATTTTAACTATGATACTTTTATAATTAAAACATTAACATTTATAACAATTTTAATTACAAATTTCTTTCAAATACAGCTATTTACTCTTTTAAACTTAACAAATAAAGCACACTTCATACCATACAGAAATGTGTACAAAATAATAATATTTTACACATAACATTCAATCCTGTGTGTCATTATAATTATTAAAATGCAAGTTTTAGTTTTTTAGGCAAACAAAATCAATAGAATTAAAAAAAATGAAATGTAACCTCTTGCTGGTCCTTTTATATTATTGTAATAGAATTTATTAATTATTAAAAAAGATCCTAAAAATATCTTGGTAATTTTGCAATGGCACCGTATAAACCATAGCAAAATGTAACTAGCCTTCTATAAAGATACAATTATTTAAAATGTATTATAATTTCATTTTAATTATCATTTACACCTAAATGTACCTTAATTAATATTTTAAGATGATATTCTTCATACAAGACATACGTTTTTTACAAACTTTGAAAAGCAAGTTCCCTTCCCAATATCAAATAGTGTCATAAATCTCTTTAAAAGTTTCCCTTGGCTAGTAGGCCGGGCAGCAGTGCCACGTGCAAGCCAAATATCTTGGCTGAGACTGTGGGTTGACTGAGCTTTGAAATTTGAACAATCAATTTAAATAAAATATTTGGTTTGTGAAAAAACATTGAATGATTTTTATAATGTTTCACTTTATATAATAAAATGCAAAAAAAAGTAGTTTAAACAATTTTACAAGGTTTTTTTTTTTAAAAGTTTGATGTCCAAAAAAGTTCCCTGATAATTCCTGGTTTTCCAGGCAAGTAGACACCCACCCTGCCTTATTAATTTACACAACTGTAGACCCATTTCTCCTTCTGCCGTTATCATTTCCACTGCGAGTTTGTCCACTTCTATGTCGTTCCCTCCCTAATCCTTTTCAAGGCCTCTTCTACCTCCTCCCAGGTTAGGTTTGATACTTCCTCCTCCATATTTCTGTCCATTACCTCTTTCGATCATTCTTAAATATGGTTATTATAAATAGTTTGTTCTAGTCTTTTCTCCTTCCATACCACCATGTATAACTAGTGTATTTCCACTGTTAGTATGTCCCCTCCTGGTACTTTTCTCTATTTCATCCTCTTAATTAATAAAACTTTAACAGAACCAAAAACTTTAGGGCAAAGTAAGTTACCATAACGCTTTCATTTAGTATCTTTCTTGATAACTTTGTCTTAAGGAAACCTCTTTTGCTTATGAGGTAATGTATTATACTTGGAAGAAGGTATAGGAAAAGTGGATAGAAACATATAAAAGGGGGACAATATGGCTTTTACAATGAAAAGAACAACACAATTCACACTTTACATCATTGTCTTTGGATAAATAGGTATTGGCTGCCTCTCTTAAGAAAATTGATTGTTACCACCCAATTACCCCTAAGTTTCGTTCTATTGGATGGAACTCATCAGGAGGGAGTGTGAAACATGCAACACAATTCCTTAAAAGAGGAACCCAAAAAACACTAAAAGGAGTTAAAGGAAAATTATAACAAATGATAGGACACTTAGATAATTTCCTTTTTCAGGAAGTTGGGTTGCGCGTTTCACACTCCCTCCTGATGAGTTCCGATAGAACGAAACCAAGGTCAGGGATTGGATGGTAATGATGGATCTTCAAGAGGTAGTCAATGCCTCTTTGCCCAATGGTAGCAATATAAAGTGTGAACCGTGTTCTTTGAATTGTAAACACCATATTGTGTTTGTTCCTTTGTTATGTTTTTATCCAACTTTCTATTACCATTCTTGATAACGTTGGTATTATCATAAATACATACTGATCAATTAAGTTACAATAAAGTTGTTGATCCACATCAGTGGTCACATGGTCTAATGAGTCACTCATGAAAGACTAGATGGCCATTCATAGGGAGTGAGCATTGAATCTTGATTGGGTTTACTGAGCAATTTTCCCTAAATGGTTATCCACTATCTCCACATAAATTCAGATATATTTCCTCTAAAATTCTACTTTCCCCTTTCTTATGCCATTAGCATAATAATAATAATAATAATAATAATAATAATAATAATAATTATTATATATTATTATTACACCGCATCTTACTACCCATTCGGGTTATACGCACTTACGCTAATGTGTAATGGTAGGGTGATTGTGAGATGAAATGAAGGACCTACAGTTTAACGTGGAATCCGAACCACGGTGGCGGCCTGGCATTCCCCACATTAGCATAATTAATCATCATCACTTAGTTCTGTTCTCTGCTTCTAGCCAGATCACTATGGTAAATCACCGCCAGCCTCATCTATCCACACCTTCTCCTCGTTACTCTTCACATCCTCTACTATCCTTAACTTCCAGTTACAACATTCACAATTCTTTTTGGCAATTTGTTTCTTCTTGATTTCTTGACATTCCCATTTACCTCATTCTTGCTTCCCTTATCTAATTCAGTCTATACATTTCTGCTTTTTCGTGTACAACATCGTTTCTTAATCTAACTGTCCTGACATCCAGCTCACTCCTGTATAATGCATCTCCTTGCCGACTCCTCTTTGTCATTACCTGATTATTCGTACGATTTCAACTACAGCTGAAACAGGTGTAGCGTTTAATTAATTCATACTTAAAATGCAAACAAGTAATAAGACATTGTGGGGAAAAATAATACAAGTGTTCACAAACAAGTTTATAAAGCATTAAATAATATATTTTGGATCATTTTTGGTTGAAATAAAACCCATATATTGTTTTAAATAACTATGATTTATTTAAAATAAACAGGTTCAATAAATATAGCAAAAATAAAAATAAAACCCAACATGATGACATCTATAGTGTGAGGCAGCGCAAGTTGAGAAATTACCTGCCCAGCCCTGTTAATTGCTTTAATTAATTTTAGCACATGGCCCCTTGGGGTTTTCATTTGAAAATTTGTTTAGATCACTATTACTGTTTGTAATTAGTAAAGTGTAATTTAAACTCATTAAATCCGTTTAGGAAAGGATTGTATATATTCTTTTAAAGTAGACACCAAAGAATAATTAGCACACTTACATGGATATTTTTGGAGTAAACATAGCCAAGATATAACAAAGATTCACACAAAAGCCAATTAAACACTAGCTTTAACCAAACGAAGGTGGCTTCCTAATGAATTGAGTTAAGAATGACATGTAAATGTATGGATATAGTTGTCAAGATTAGCAAGATGATAGTACTTATCCAAGAAGCAATATATTTTATTATGTACCATATATTATTGTGACGTTAAAACAGTTACAAATGTTTGGAAAGAAAAGAGAGTTCATTTATAATTGAGGCTGGGAGTATGTCTAGATTTGTTAACATATTAATGGACCAGTCCCTATGATTATACAAAGCTCCGAGTGGCTAAACGTTTTGTGCATATTAATAGTGCACCATTGTTTAAGTAAAAATTCAGTATGTATTACTGATTTTTATTTTGTTTTATCTTTGCTTCAAGCTGGTCATTATTTACTTCCTTTGAAAATTTATGATATAAATATATTAGGATTTGGACTGGTTGCATTCAATTAGGTGGAAGAGGTACTTTTAACCCTTTTAGTGCCACATCTATGCCAAAATCACACATGCCATGCTTGTTTTAGGTTTTGTGTGTGAAGAATGTCACAGCCATTTCCTCATTTTTGTAAGGTTATACAAGGAAGATCGCCAAATTGTTAGTTATGAAATAATTGTTTAGATTGTCTTAGTTTTATATGGATATACTGCTTAGTAATTATATAATTTTTTAAATAAACAATTTTTTTTTAAATAAGATTTCTTTTTTTTCATGCCTGTTAAAAAAAGTGTATTTGCTTTTAAATATAATTTTGTGGTAGTACATTTAGTTTTTTATGAGAAAATATAGTTTGGATCACATATGATAAAAAAACAAGTATTACCAAAATTTACATTTGACGTCCTAGATTATAAATAGCTGTTATTGTAGTTGTACTGAACGCCGTATCCTAGTATGAATAGCATCTAGTAACAGGTGATTTATGTTGCCAACCTTGTAGCAAATAAAAGAGGGAAATGTTCTTGTTCTTGTGATATACTACACTCCTATGCTATTGCATATTACCAGAACTAGCGCAAATCTAGAAAAACCGACCCCATCGTATCTTGCAGAGCTTATCGGTCGGCTCATTACACCTTTGATGTTAGAAGGCAAATCTGATCAGATTGACTTGTGGCACTAAAAGATTTAAAAATCTAAAGTGTAGTGGACTTATTTAAGTGACAGGTAACATATTTTAGTCGTACTGCTAGAAAAAGAGTTTGTGAGTTTTTGTAAGATGAAAAACCTTTAGGTGTGTGAATATTAAAAACTTTAAATATTAATTCCAAAACTATTCTTATTCAAGATCATATTACACAGACCACAAAATCGTTTCCCTTTTTTAATAATGTAATAATGTTATATATTTACACAGGTTAAATTAAGGAAAAATTGTTAGTAGATAAACAATAAATATTTAAAGGCTGATACAAGGACAAAATAAAATGGCGTAAGAGTTCACATAACATCATATGACAGTATAATTGTCAAGGCACAAGGAAAAATCCAATCTACCAGCAGTTATAATACAACCACTGCATGGCTAAATATATTGATCTTAACATAGGAACACTCAAACAATGAATGACCAGCATTTTGAAAGCAAACACATTAGCCCAATTAAATAAAGAAAACTTGATGCTCAAAAACATTATTTAGATTTTGGCTCATACTAAAGTACCAGTTGCAATGACTCTCAGCTTTGTCAGTGGGAACTTGTCCACCAACTAATCAAATCCAGACATTCTCCTGGTTCTACCAAATATAACCACCTCTTTACATCTGGATATTAAACTTAAACATTAATAAAATGAAAAATGGCAGCAGAATAAAAAAATGTGGAATGATGTACTCTCTCTTTCAAAAGATAGGTGAGAGAATGAGTCATCAGGAGTCATCCTTCAACCACATGACACTGTAAGTGGGGTGGAGCTCTACTGTCTACATGGTGTTACATAGCAGGGTTAGAAAGGAGGGGAGGGGGGTTAAAAAGATAGTAAAAATTATTACATGGTTTATGGATGACCCCTCAACAGTGTTTCAAATATTGACTTCAAACATCAGGGTTTCTACAATATTTGTTTCAATCCAAAATGCTAGCTCCCATGAAACCAGTGATGCAGCTGTACTGATTTTTTTTTTGAACTTGTTCTATTGTATCATGGGAAAACAAATAAAATGATGAGTAGAAAGTATTTTAGAGTAAAATCTACTTTAGTAATGAGAGATGTTGATTGGTACACTAATTGTGAGAGTAAATACTATGTAAAGGAATTTCCTGAAATGCTTTGAATCTCAAAATTTCATAAGCAGCATTTGAAAAAATCCTGTTAAAAATAAATTTTACATTTTTTGTTGTTGCTAGAAACACTACAGCGTGCGATACAAGCATTAAATGTATTTAAACCTGTAGTTTTACAGTAAATAATATGGGTGTTTATTGTTGAATATCTAGTTAGAAAAATAACTCCTAAGCCTGAAAAAACTTGTGGAGGTTTCAAATCCATGTTCACTTGACAAAATGTTGAACAAAAATGCAAGGCATGAGATGAACGTGTCCCAGTTAACATTGCTGTGTTGCTATTGTGAGCGATGAACGCAGAGAACATATCCCTTGCTGGCCAACACTCCTCTGCACTTGAGGTGAACTTGAAACCTGAGCGCCCAGAACAAAGTGACTTCCTCCGACCCAAATACTGCCGTCAGAGCTGACCGCGGCAAGATCTCTGGAAGAAGCAAGAATCACACTTCAACACCTGTGACTTATTACCTAATAGGGAATGGAACCCTTGAATTTCTCGAATCTTTAAGGATATTTTAGGATTCGAGAAAATTTCAGATTTAAGACTCAAATGATAAACAAAAAAATAAAAAAATAATTAAATAAACAACCTTTCAAGTGAACTTTGTTTTAGAGCTCTAATGGCCGATTTACACAAATATCACAAAACAAAAACAAAACATAAAAGCGTGTTTCAAACAAATTAGCACAATTCTAAAACATTGCTGCAACTTTTGTTTTATGTTTTGTTTGTCTGCAATTTTACAAACTTTTCCCATGTCCTGTCACAAGTTGGTAAACATTAAAAGTTATAAGTTTTGTATTGGTACTAGCAACATTTTGTCCACTATTGTCTGGACAGTCTGGATAGTTAGTATTAAAACATAAGACAAGAATAATAATTGGACCGTTTACACAAAAGTTTACTATTGTATTATTTTGCATTATTTATCCTTGTATTCATTATTTTTTTAATATAAGTTCTTGACAGTACCATGTCATGTAAAAGTGATAAAATAGAATGGACTATAAAAAACATTTGCAAACTAATCAAGTAATATGGGGAAAATCCATTGTTATGGGATCCCAAAAATAAAGAATATAAGAATCCATACACAAAAGCTGATGTTTTAAGGGGAAATAGCTAATGAATTAAATATCACCTTTGTGGACAATGTAGACAAAAAATTAGAAATATAAATTCCCAATAGATGAAAGAAATAAGAAATGATACAAAAATGATATAAGGCTGGAGCAAAAAAAAAAACGATCATACCAAGTGATTTCTTTATGACAAAATTGACTCAGGAAATCTTGCAAGCAGGGTTATCAAAATATATTCTAGTAGGTACTTAATTACTTATTAAGTAAATAGACTAGTAGTATGTTGCATAAAGGCCTGACAATTGTATTTACTACTGTGATAGAATTTGTTGAGCCCTATTCTTAACTGAAGAAACAAATTAGTCGCTTATATGTATTTTTTTCTTATTGTAGAAATGTATTTTGAAACAAAAAATTTAGTTATTGAAAATAAAGGTAAAAAGTGGAAAACGAGGAAAAATAATATTCCTATTATAAAAATATTTTACTGCAAATATGTATAATCAATATTGTCATTGACATAGTACTCGACCTTGCTCTGTCATGATAAATTCAGGCAAACTAATTCCTAGCTGCCCTCGCTTACACACATGATTTTTATGGAAGGTTTATGAGAGGCAAAAAAAGAACAAAGGTGTTAAAGATCTTTTCTCCAAAAACACTGTTTTGTTGTTCTACTGTCCAAATACTTCCTGTAAACATTCCTGGTGGATTATAGCTCTTTTTGGAAGAGAAAATAATTAGTAAATAATTATGAAGATGTACACATGTTAACATAATATCTTTTTCCTTTTCCGTATGTAATAATATACTATATAGCTTTAAGAAGTAAAAGAAAAACATATGCTAAAATACCAAATACATCTTAAACTACTCTACAGGCACAGTAAAGGCAATAATTAAACAAATGATTTTTTGATTTTTTCTCTTTATGCCCACTATATGGTTTCATTAGAGGAGTAGACAGCGAAAATGCACTATCCACCACGAAAACATGTGGAAGAGCGCAACATTAGGAAAGTTTAGTAGAAATTTTTTCATCAATTTGTGGAAAGAAGTGCTTTTGAATATGTCACCGTCGATATGTGGCCTTGACAGCCAACACTCACAAACAGAAAATAGTTGTTTGCGTCACCATATGTCAAATAGCACAATACTAAGCATCCCTATTTAACTGTAGAATTCACTGTCACTATGTGTAGATGCTTCAATTACGTATTTTCAGGCCATAACAGTCAGGAAAATTACAAATCTTCTCGTGCTCATTGCTAATTTGTTTACATTCATCTTCTCACGGAGGAGTATAAAAATAAAAATGTTTTCAATTGACACCTTATTTATTTTTGAATTCAATAATAATTAATTAGCTAATCATTAAAACTATCTATTTTTCTAAGAAACTAATTCTTCAATGAATGTCAGTAAGAAAACGGTGTACTGATTTGAAATGAAATACTAGATGATAAAGAATTTTAACAAAGTGAGACAAGTAAATGCAATCACACTCAAAGGGACATTGAAAGCTAAAAATCCTTGAACATACAACCACAAGTCAAAGAAACTTTTGAAAAAGTGGCAATAAACACAGTTCCTGGAATAAGGAAAGGTTGATGAAACCAAAACCGAAGAAATTTATTGTATAATTAAATCAATACAAAAGGATCGTAAATAACATGTACATATTAAGGCAAATGACTACACTGTGTTTGGTGATTTGGTGGCCCACAAGTTGTGAGGTCTTTGCACTTGCTATGCTCAATGCACTGTACAACAATTGGTCAATAGCTTGTTATATGAAGCTGAAATAGGAAAATACAATGAGCTGAATAGGAATCCAAAACCACATTTACAACAAGAGCTACAACATTTTTTTAAAATTTATAGCAGTCTCCCCCAGTAAGTCTTCAATCACTTTGTACTCATTTGGTGTATTCAGAAGCGGTGCTAATATATTTTGGACTTAAACTTTTTTTTTTTTTTAAAAAGATACTAATTCAACTTGTATTGACGTAAATAATAACATCATCGTCGGCAATAAAATATCATCACTTTTCCTCTAAAAATAACCTCACCTTTTGCATATCTCTCATTAGTCTCACAAATACATGGTGAGATCGAAAAACTCATCAGTCTCACATGACTTACCTCTTTCTTCATCAAAGTTTCCTGGATAATGAAGCAGCATAAAAAAAAGAGCATTTATTAGTTGAATACAATTTTAATAAGATTTAGGTGAATTTTGAAAGGATGATTGAAGAGCCTTGCACTCTCACAAAAAAAAAATTAAGTCAAAAAGTTCAAATTGATAAATCCATTACTGTAATTTTCAGGATATATCAGGCCACTTCTTCAAAAATAGAGAGTAGG